>ML776811.1:2769010-2782074 GCA_009831015.1 Picea engelmannii
GGCGGTAACCGAACTGGGTCGTAAAGAAAGTCGCCACTGATCATATCGATATATCTCTCAGGCACCCTTTCCATATCCATTTGATTTTCTGTTTCTTCTTCGACAGTGACCGCTGAATTTGAAAGATAATTTCTTCTATACTGTTAAGGCACCAATGCACTTCTATATTTCACCGCGCTTTTACCAGACAGACTGGTCTATAAGAACTATTCTGTTGTAGTCCCAGCTTATTTATATTATATTTTCAATAAAAAGAGATAAATATTATGAGTTATAATTTTCTGGTCGGCTCTGGTTTTGGACAGATAGTCAAAACAAAATAAGCTTCAATATAATTATATTGATTGTTGTTGAATCGTTGAACTAAATTAAAAACTCATAAATACGTGGTTAATTATTTGTTTATACGTCTTGAAATTGAATTTATAATGAAATTAACCGACTGAACTAACCCTTAAATACTTATCAATATACTTATACTTTATAAGAACAAACTACCATCAAATACTTATAAATATATTGTTATCAAATACTTATAAATATATTGTTATTGTTATTATTATTATTATTTATTTATTTTCTATAGAAAAAAGGTTTCTTTATAAATATATTGTTATTGTTATTATTATTATTATTTATTTATTTTCCATAAAAAAAGGTTTCTTATATTCATAGAATTATAAATATATTGTTATTGTTATTGTTATTATTATTATTTATTTTCCATAGAAAAAAAGTTTCTTATATTTATAGAATCATGAGTCTGCATCCTTTTTACTGTTCTATATTTTTACAAAATTTTATATACTATCTTTGATATCCCTGCATCATTTTCAAGTTATATACATAAATAAGTTAGAGCCGGAATTCCATTGCTTTTGTTTCAGTGTCTTAATACTAATAGTACCTAAAGGCCCCTCTTTGCAATTGTAAAGCTTCTTTTGAGAGTTCATCTGTTTTTACATTAAGTTCTCTCAATATATGTTGAAAAGACATGCAATCAAAGGATTGAAAAGAAAGTCTTATGTCTCTCAAAATATTGGCGAGAGTGATGTTCTGAATGGAGATTTTTCCTTTAGCCCAGTCAATCAACAACTAAGAATCTCCCATGACCGAAAGCTTCCTGATATCCTTTTGTTTTGTTGTCTCTAGAAGGGTCCACAATGTTGTGAGTTTTGTTTTATTGTTGGACCCTCCTCCTAGAGCATACCTGATGTAAATATAATGGTTTTGATTTAAGAATAACACAACTCCTATGCTAATGGAAGGTGGGTTTCCTTGGCTGACACCGTCGAAATAACCCCACGGAACAAAGTAATCCAAAACAGGGAAAGAGGGTACCCTCTGCTTTAGATTGTTTGGTCCTCTTTGGACTTTGATGCATGTGCTAGGGTTATAGTTGTAATCACTTATGGCGACATCCATTTATCTTTATGTCGAGTTGTGTGGCCACCATAAATTTACAACCAAGATGCATGGCAGTCTTGCACACAACTTTAGAGACATGTCCTGAATCCACAGTTTATAGCATTCCTCAAGGTTAAGATTATTCCAATCTGCACCTACTTTAAACTTTTCTTTTATCATCCTGGCAACCTGACCTACATAAGGGAATGATACAAAAAGGTGAGAAGTAGATTCAGAGTTTAGTTTGCAAAGTACACAGCAATTTGGACCGTGCGAGTTCCTTTTTTCCAAATTAGACCAGCTTAGAAGTTTGTTGGTTAAGGCCAGCCACATAAGAAGTTTACAGTACAGTGGGGCCTTGGATTTACATAAAACCTTCCACCAGCATTGTGGTTGGGCAGTTTGTCTTTCCTCCTACCATGCTCTGTACCCCAGTTTGGTTGTGAAGGATTTTTCCTTTGGGTTACGGGACCAACATAAAATGTACCTGTTATCTTGGGAAAGATTGATAAAATTTTCCCATAACCGAGATACATAGAAGTTCCATTCAACGTGAAGGGACAAAGAGAGGCCTAAGGTTGTTGCATCTTTCCATCTCGTTCACCCTTGAGGCTGAGGGAAACTAGTGCAGGCATCATGAAGAAAGTGAATGGTATTGCTCCTTAAGGAAAGGATGAGTGGGGGGCAGAGTTTGAAATTATTTCCAGCTCCCATCCAATGCTCTTCTCCCACCATGACATTTTTCCCATCACCTATTTTCAATACCACCCATTCTCCTACCAGAGGGAATGCTTTGACCATGTTATCCCTTATCCTATGGATAACTAAGGAGATTATGTCTCAAGGCCCACGGGTCCTAGACATGGAGTACCAAGAGCCATATGACTTGAGTTTGGCCCTAGAGGGCCCATCTTTTATTTAGTGTGTCCTATCTATCAGAAGCAGCAGCATCCATCCTGTTAGCGTCGTCATTTCCCTTTTTTAGTTAGAAAAGATCTTAGTTGGGTTTATGTCCATGTGTCAAAGAATGTAAGGTAAGGTACTGGACAACATAGAGGTCGAAGTCAAGCAAGTGGTCGTTTGGCCCTTGGAGTCGAGAAGGGATGTCAGAGTCCAAACATGTGTAAAAGTACGAGTCTGTTCCAAAAGAGTTGGTTCCTGTCATAAGGGAAGTTCTTACGTGCCTCAGGTCGGGGAAAGTTGCTTAACAGAAGTCGTGTCGAAAAGTGTAGTGACCATCATTAACTCATTATGAAGGCTGGAAGAATGAAAATCATGGCGCCCATATCATGTATGACCTACAACCTTTATCAGTTGTACCTTACACGCCCTGAAACATACTCGTTGCGTGGATGTGCCACAGGAGATCTTCAGTTCATTTCAAAACATCCATTTGCCATAAATTCAATGTTTCCAGGCACGATTCCACCTCTCACCCGCTCTGTTATAAATATCGGATGTTCTGCATGCATTCTACTCACACACCAAGATTATGCATTGTTTGTAGTTCTTTCTCGCAATCTCGAGTTGATCAAGTTTCCTGCCTTGGGCCCGTGCCAACTCCATCACGCACAGGACAAATAAGCGTTACACTATGGAAACCCCCCAAAACATAAGGAAGGGCACACGAAGTGGAAGAAGCACTAGGCCCGAGCCCCAAAGCGACTAGGATTTGTTCTTTCTCATAGCAGGCATCCCCAAGGATCTAAAGGGAGGTTTCCCTCTACGCGCGGAAAAGGCAATATCACACCACACGAAGGTTGTGTTGGAAGAGGTTGCGCAAAAAGAAGGAATTTCAAAAGCCTTGTCCCCCCAACAGCAAATGCCCCGGAGAAGGGGAAGGCCAAAGAAGAACAAGGAAGTTGGGGAAACTCTGGTCCCAAGCAAACCACGCGTGAGGTCAGCTGCCAAAGAATCACTTATGCGTTCCATTTAGATGGAACAGGCCAAGGGTACAAGTCGAGAAAGCCGAAGAAGAGTGAGAAGGACAAATATCGAAGGCGCAAATGTTCAAGAATCGTCCCAACAGCTGAAACAAGAACAACTCGTTATCGTCGAGCTTTACTAGGAAAACAGGGAACTAAGACAACAATTGGCAACAAAGACCCTTGAAGTGTCAACATTGCAAGGCCACGAAGGAAATGTGGCATGGCTTGTAATGTCCCCATTTTGGGACATTATAACTTTACAAAGTGTTATGCCTACTAAAGTAGCTAGATAGGGGTGACAGAGGGTTCGGGAAAAGGTCAATAAAGTAAAAGTCACTTGGAGGGAAAAGGTCAACAATGAATTAGGGTTTCAACAGTGAATTGGGGTTTTGGAAAGCTATAAGAGAAGAGTCAGCAACCTAATTCATCATTATGTAGATTATGACTTGTCATTGAGGAGAGAGGCGCATCTCAGGAGAGATAGTTCAGTGGATTCCAGGAGGAAGACACCAGTTGGTTGATTTCGGTGTTAAGAGACACACCCTAGTCACCAGGAAGATCATTCAGGTCTTCCATCATTCTTTAGCAGTAGTTACACAGTGTTCAACAGCAAGGACACATGCATCCAGAGTGAGGGCACATCTTCTGAGAGGATTTTTAGTTGGCTTACCCCATCCAAGGGGAATTTCCCTCCGACCCATTTGAGAGGAGGGCAAGGCGCATATTTTTCCTAGTTACTCATCAGATTCCAACAGAGGAATCAACTGGGACGCATTTTCCAGAATTGGATGTGCGACACTTTTTGTGAGCACATTTGGGGTTCCAGAGAGAGCATCAGACCAGATTCAGGGAAACCCTTCCGACCCATTTCCCAGTAGACCAAGGTGAACGTTTTGAGGCATATCTCGTCTGATTCTGATGGTGGAATCATAGGACGCATTTTGCCAGAAGAAGAGGGGTGCATTTCCCCAGGGGTATCCATCTGGGGTCTAGACTCATCAGCAGAGGAGTCTAACAAATGCCAGTACTGAGGACTAGAGAAGGGTGCATCATTTGGGGCAGTTTCCAGGCCATTCTAAAAAGTACAACTCCCAGGGGAACTTTCCAGACTTCCAGCAGTTACCATCAGAGCTGTCATAGTCCTAGCACATCCATTGATTCTGCAGTGCTCCCATATTCCAGGTATTATCTTTAGTTACTTATTTGTATTATGGCTAAGATCCTTTGTCTGTTGATCTAGTCGAGTATTGTCAGTTTATTCAGCCGCATTCGGCCATTTTTGTAATCCATAGAGATATCATAATACAAACTTTGCAATCCTTTGTTGCATTTATTATTTGTATGATCATTTATATGTTGTAAACCATTGATCCTACACACATTAGCAACATTTCCTAGACTAGCCAAGTCAGGAACATTATAGTGGTATCAGAACTAGTT
The DNA here is from genome assembly GCA_009831015.1 of Picea engelmannii. Classification (NCBI taxonomy): domain Eukaryota; kingdom Viridiplantae; phylum Streptophyta; class Pinopsida; order Pinales; family Pinaceae; genus Picea; species Picea engelmannii. The sequence continues at coordinate 2,773,786 of ML776811.1, forward strand.
TTCCTGCCAGCCTAAGGGGAAAATCAGATAAGGATCTAGATACATCATTACCAGCGAGTGGATTGACAGGAGCACAGATGGAGCCTACACCCATTAGATGCAAGGAGAACTGCTACAGTTTCAAAGCGCCTTCGAAGCCAAATCACAGATGTAGGGGTAAAGGGAAGGTTCACATAGTTGAGGTGCACTATGACAGCGAGGATGAGGAGATGCATGTGAATGCAATCATAGATGCCTATTTGGAGCAGTCCAATAAATCTAGTGACTCTTGCGCATTTGAGGGACAGTTGTATGGATAGGATGATAGTGCATATCCTTCATCTTCCCCATCAAGTAATGTTGAGGATTCAACGCTTCAGTATAGTAGTGACACTTGTGAGGATTCATATGTGTTGGCACTTAGACATGATGAGATTAGGAGGTTGGATGACCTACCAGTGGGTGTAGACATGGCTTCCAGGAAGTATTGTATGGAGAATGATGAGTTTCCTATGATGAGTGAGCCACATTTTTCATCTTCTCGGTCACCTATGCTAGCCACAACACATGAGGATATCAGTGGCATTCCTGATTATACGGTAGAGGAGCCTTGTGTGGGGATTGTACACAAGGAACATATGGATCAGCAGACCCAGGACGAGAGGTACAGCTTGGAGATAGTTGACCTTACACATACCTATCAGTATGAGGAGAGTGAATCACCACTCTTGGAGATTCAATTGATGGACCGGGTTTTGGAGACCGACAGCTTGTTGGGACACTTACTCCCAGGGTCGATCTACAATGATGAGGATGCACTCCTTATTGGTTGAAATGACCATAGCACATGTTTGGACACATCTGTATGTGATCCAGGGGCAGATGATATTAGTAGGGTGAGCGCACAGGAGGATACAGTTGCCCATACAGAATATGGTGCGATTCAGATAGGGTTCGCAGTTGGTGATGGCATGCAGTGGCATACAGGAGGACTTAGTAACACAGGGGACAATGAGCAGTTTAGTGCCTTATATTTTGAGGAGTGTGTTGTTGGGTATTCCATTGTTGACACTAGCAGTGAGAGGCATGAGGTAGCACCTCAATGGAATTGTGACCATGAGTCACGATACTTGGCAGGACAGTTGAGAGTCAATGAGGACATGATCATGGCAGCCACTAGATGCATTGATGATACACATGCATTGGTGGCAGGTTATTGTTGGAGGGCCTCGATGGCTCGATGGCATAGGATAGTTCAAATGGGGGACTTGTCATTGATGACTTCCATACACTCAGGGAGAGAGTGATTGTGATGAGGGTCGACTACCAGCAATTGTTGAGGGATAGGGATTACCTATTGGAGTTTGGCGAGATGTATCACAAGGCACTGAGGGAGCAGGAGGTTGAGGTGGACCGACTCACTCATGAGTTGGTGAGCACATGGAGATTCTCGGAAGGCACACAGACAACCCTTCAAGAATCAAAGTCCAGATCAGAGGAGCTCCTTGAGGAAATTAGACAGAGATCCACTACATCTATTTCAAGAGAGAGTCAGATACATCCCTCAGCCACATTGCGAGAGGATGTTGGTGGTTTAGCAGTGGAGCACCAGTTGAGGGAGGAGCATGAAGAGTACCCAGGATCATTGATGAGTATGGAGAGATATGATCTAGAGATACATGAGGATGTCCATAGGTCACAGGGACCACCCTTCACGAGGGGTGTTGAGACAGTTGAGCACACACGTACACATGGTGATTCCAGATCCAGGGGTAGTTATGAGGACACTTCCATTTGTGTTCCAGGATTGGTTGACCTTCATGTAGAGGATGACCCCGTAGTACACCCAGGATCCAGGGTGTTGCAGGTGTATACAGGAGATCACATGAGTATGCAAGGGCACACAATGATGAGTGGTAGTTAACAGAGATATACAGAGTTGTACAGTTGGATTCAGGGGGAGGCATTGGATTGCAAGGAGGAGATGTACTTAGTAGAGCATGGAGATTCCTCTCCCTTGCAGCAGTATACAGATCTGGAAGATCACCTTCACCATAGAAACAATTGTGTGAGTGATGATGGATGGAGAATTATTGACTCGAAGTTGGTAGAGGTACCTACCATTGTATCCGATGGTTGGTGTTCAGTGATGAGTACAGGAAATTATTTACCATGGGTGTCGATGGATGAGATTTTGGTTAAATCCTTTGAATTGACCAAAGCATATGATACTTTCCAGTCCAACAGTTGGTTGTAGATATTTATGATAGCTTTTCCTTGATACTTTCATCATTGAAAACAACACAGGGGGAGCTAGACAGTGGCAGGGGACATGGAGATTTGGTAGGCTGAGACCACTTGACAGGAGTGTCTTGATTGCATTCATCAGGATAGGGGTGGATCATCCGGGGCGAACAGTTAAGGCCATGGGCATGATGGGGAGTATCCTAGGCCATGGGACAGAGGATATCTCAGAGGTATCTACATATTCAGACTCTCATTGGGATGAGGGTGGAGTGCTTTCGACAGTTACCAGTAGGGCACACCAACAGTTAGTGGGGATTGGAAGTGATGAACTTCCAAATTTGACATGGGATCTGGGAGTCCATTTGGTCAATAGTTTGTTTCATCTTCTGAGGATCCAGGAGTGGAGGGTCCAGTATGGATACTTTGAGCAGACCATCATGATCAGAGTAGAGCAGCATCGACATGATGGTCCCTGTCAGAGACTAGCATGGGACCCTGGGATTACAGGACCGAACATTTCATTGACTGATGGAGAAGAGCAGACGTTTGCAGGGGGGAGTCACTTTGATTTTTCATTAAGTTTCAGTATTGGGGAGAGCATGTCACTAACTGGTGATTCATTGAGGTCTTGTAGTACCTCACTATGGCAGCAGCATGTTCAGTCGTTGGGGGTCATGTTGATTTTGGTATGGTTTGGTAGGATAGACCCATTTCGGGTTGAGGCCATGTGTTATTTATAGGAGACTCATGGTGTTGATATGTTACAGAACTATACTCCACAAGGCATTGTAGTTGACATTCTGATATGGGATCCAAGGATTGGAGTGCTTGGTAGTTCAGCATTTTATGGAGTTGAGTTTTGAGTAGAGTGGTTACTCAGGGAGTTGACTGAGATTCCTCGGCCATTGATCATTCTACTCATCAGGAGCATGTGGGTGCCATGCGTGGTGAGCACTTGGAGATACCACATCTTGGGTGGAGTCTACCTTGTGTCACACAGGTGGATATGGGACCCCGGTATCATACGTAGTTGGATTCAATTAGTGCTTGAGGACAAGCAATATTCTGGCAGGGAGGACTGTAATGTCCCCATTTTGGGACATTATAACTTTACAGAGTGTTATTCCTACCAGAGTAGCTAGATAGGGGTGACAAAGAGTTTGGGAGATATTGAGGGGTTTTATTGGGCCTGACTTGCATCGTTCATCATCAGGATCCATTCCTCACAACTTGGTTTTGGTTTCGTTGCATTCCGACGATTTCCGTAATTTTGAGTTATTATGGGTCATATATTAATTAATTTCACTAAGAAGGTCATAATGGGCATATTATTTGGAGAAACCTCTTAGTGTAATAGCTCATCGGAATCAGGAAGAAGAGAACTCCAGGATAAGATGATGAGAAGTGACTTTCAATGGCCAGAGAAGCCATAAGGATGGATAAATCACGTTTTAGAGGTAAAATGATTAATTAATTAAGTGATTTAATCAAGGAATAATAAAATAAAGTAAAAGTCACTTGGAGGGAAAAGGTCAACAAAAAATTAGGGTTTCAGCAGTGAATTAGGGTTTTGGAAATCTATAAGAGAAGAGTCAGCGACCTAATTCATCATTATGCAGATTATGACTTGTCATTGAGGAGAGAGGCACATCTCAGGAGAGATAGTTTAGTGGATTCCAGGAGGAAGACACCAGTTGGTTGATTTCGGTGTTGAGAGACACACCCTAGTCATTGAGAAGATCATTCAGGTCTTCCATCATTCTTCAGCAGCAGTTACACAGTGTTCAGCAGCAAGGGCGCATTCATCCAAAGTGAGGGCACATCTTCTGAGAGGGTTTTTAGTCGACTTACCCAATCCAGGGGGAATTTCAAGATTTCCCTCTGACCCATTTGAGAGGAGAGAAAGGCACATCTTTTTCCTGGTTCCTCATCAGATTCCAATATAGGAATCAACTGGGACGCATTTTCCAAACTTGGACATGCGGCACTTTTTGCGGGCACATTTGGGGTTCCAGAGCGAGCATCAGACCAGATTCAAGGAAACCCTTCCGACCCATTTCTTAGTAGACCAAGGTGGTCGTTTTGAGACATATCTTGTTCAATTCTTATGGTGGAATCACTAGGACGCATTTTTCCAGAAGAAGAAGAGCTCATTCCCCTAGGGGTATCCATCCGGGGTCCAGACTCATCAACAGAGGGGTCTGACAGATGCCAGTACTGAGGACTAGAGTAGGGCGCATCATTTGGGTTAGTTTACAAGCCATTCCAAAAAGTACAGCTCCCAGGGGAACTTTCCATACTTCCAACAGTTACCATCAGAGCTGCCATAGTCCCAGCGCATCCATTGATTCCGCAGTTCTCCCATACTCCGGGTATTATCTTTAGTTGTTTATTTGTATTCCAGCTAAGATCTTTTGTCTGTTTATCTAGTCGAGTATTCTCATTTTATTCATCCGCATTCGGCCATTTTTGTAATCCACAGAGATATCATAATACAAACTTTGCAGTCCTTTGTCTCATTTATTATTTGTATGATTATTTATATGTTGTAAACCATTGATCCTACACACATTAGCAACATTTCCTATACTAGCCAAGTTAGGAACATTACACAGCTCAAGATATAGCTCAGAGAGGCACAAGATACAATTGTACAGCTACACGAAAGACAGAGGCTGTCAGGAGAAAAGAACGTGAAGCAGTTCAAGGAATGTGAAGTGGTCGAGGAGAAAGTTTGTGCAGCTCTCACCAGCGCACAGAGGAAACATGATTAACTAAGTTCATTCTCGTACCCTCAAACAGAGCACAAATCTTGGCAGTTTTGAAGGAGGCATCGCCTTTAGACATTTTTGTCTTTTTGGTAATGGTCACGATAGTCAGTAGCCACTCGCCACGAACGCACCTCGACAAATGAGCGCATGCCAGAAATCAAGGCCGTTACTGCAGGTGGCGGGAGTCTGATAGAATACTTTATCATTCAAATATCTTGTCGAAGGAATGCCTTGACACGTCACTCTCCCCATGACGATACCTTGATGATAATCGAATCCCTGTGGCATGATACAAGTAGTCATGATGCGACCAGATGCAGTTGTTTTCTATTTTTGGAAAGGCGTCATATGAAGATTCATTTAGCACAGAACAATCAGTTTCCTAAATTCTAGAGATAGTATCTATAAAGCAGGGTATCCCAAGTGGCGGCCTCGCCTATATATTTGATCTTTTCAATGTAATCCAGGTTGGTTGGCAAACTAGTATTGAAAGTGACTATTGAATGTAGTTTGAGCTCGATCGAAATTTGGACATGAAGGAGAATGCACATGTCGATAAAACACCCATGGATGTATATTATACATCATGTTGTTTCCAGTGGTATGTGGCACATCACGTGGATCCTCGTGGTTGAGGATAAATGAATTTTTGAAGATGACAAAGTGAATTGAAGAAGGAAGTACATCTAGGCCCTGAAGATAATTAAAGAAAAGAATTACAAAATAAGAAAGTGGCAGGCCGACCCTAATGTTAAAAGGAAGTGACATAAATGGTATAAATACATATCATTATACATTTATTTGAAACACAATTCGAATTTCAAAGGAAATCAGAAGTAAAGAAGGTCGGATTTCAAGGGAGGATGAAGTCTTTTGGTGATGTGTTCTAAGGTATGTTATTTACAGGTCATATTACCATTTTCGCTCTAACTTTTTTTATAGAATGATTCATATGGTTGAATTGCTATGGTATTGAGAATAAATATCAAGGTACCTGTGGTAAAAAATTCAGCACTTTGTGCACTATAATTTTGGAGATACACTCTGTGGAAGATAGGGTTTTTGACTAGTCCTAGAGCTAGTCAATAAACAGGTGTTCCGGGTAAAATAGTCATAACTTCTACATAGATAATCCAAATGAAGTAGGACCAATTTCATTGGAAATAGTATGGACTTCATTTTCTTGTGTGGGAGCTTCGGAATCTGATGTTAAATATTGAGCGTGGGGCATTCTGTATAATTTTGCTCTCCTTAATAAACCAGAATTGAACAAGGTCTACCATTCTCTCTATAACTTATTTTTGGGGAGGATTCAAGGAGTGAAACTTGGATAAGTTTCAGAGAATACATTGAGTAATATTATCTATAGGATCATAGTATTCCAAGAATTGAATAATTGTAGAAATTGAAGAAGTCTTAGGAAGCATTATCAGGTTCTATGTGATGGTTGGTTGATGGTGATGATTTAATGTAAAGTTTTATTATCTCTCATATATTATTGGGTGTAAGGAAGGGGAAAGGATGGAGAGTTCAACCCTCTCTTTATATTGGAGTATTATATCTTCCTCTTGGATTTTTATCCCTCCATTTACATTTGGAAGTTGTAGCTACCTTTGGAAGTCATTACTTCCCTTGAATAATAACTATTGATTATTTCTCATATATTGTGCATGGTGTATTGTGATGTATTGGTGTAACTCTTATACTATTGTTCATTGCTAATTGGATATAATTGAATGGTTAAGTATAAGTTGAAAAAGGTTTTAAATTGTACTTGATACTGATTCACCCCCCTCTCAATATCAACAATTGGTATCAGAGCAGGTTGCATTCAAAACAGTTTAACCACTGGAAGGAAAATCCTGAGCAGAGATGGATGACCATGAGCACATTTCAAATGGGATTCAAAGATTTGATGGAAGAAATTATGCATACTGAAGTGATAGAGTGAAAATTTACCTAACATCTTTGGGAGTAGACATTTGGTACTCAGTTTTAAATGGCTATGTAATCCCAAATAATGCTCCAACCGATCCAAATGAGAAGAATATTATGAGTTGTAATTCAAAAGCTAGACATGTTATTCTAAGAGCATTTGCACAAACCATTACTATAAAAGTGATGGGATGCAGCACTACTAAAGAGGTATGGGACAAACTCAATTGTATCTACGTAGGTGATCCAAAAGGTAAGAAGGTCAAGCTTCAACGACATAGAGGGGAATTTGAAAATTTGAAGATGAATGAAAAGGAAGATATTGCAACATATTTTCTTAGAGTTAATGAAGTTGTTAATTCTATCATAGGATTAGATGAAGAGCTCAATGAATCCTTAGTTGTACAAAAAGTGTTGAGATCACTCCTCTTGAGATATGATGCTAAGATCTCCGACATTGAAGAAACTAGGGAATTGACAAAAATGACAATGGATGAATTACATGGGTCTCTTATAGAATATGAATGAGAACAGGTACAAAAGGTGACCAGCCAAACAATGAAGCAACCTTTAAATCCATAAAGAAGACAAAAGACAAGGATAACGACCTTGATGAAGAAATAGCAAATTTCGTAAGAAGTTTCCAGAAGGGAAGTGGAAGATACAAAGGTAAGTCTCCTCTCAAATGATTTAACTGTGGTAGAATAGGACATATTATTGAAAACTGCTACTATAAAAAGAAAAGTCTCAACAATAAAAATAGCTTCTACTCCAAGGATGATGACATCTCCTCAGATGAGAGTGATGAAGAAGATAATGATGGAGGAGAAGTCCTCTTTATAACCCAAGAAACCCAGGATGATGATCACAAGAATTCTAAAGAAGAAGAAATAATTTTTGAAGAAGATTCAGATGAAGAAACCAACCTTGATTCCTTTTGGGGATACAAAGACAATGCAGGGATTGAAGAAGAAGATGAGAAACTTGAAAATTTGAAGCATGTTGAAACTAAAAATAGCAAGCTTAGAAACACAAACATAATACTAAAAGGTGAATTGAGTAGTTTTGAATAAGAGAATTACAATCTTGAAAAGACCACTGATAGCTTAAAGGAACAATTAGAATATTATGAGAAACTGAAAGAAGAATTGGATCACACAAAAGGGGAGCTACTATTGACAATAGAAAAGTTGAAGAAGTTCGAAAAAAGAACGGAAAAAATTAGATGAGATCCTTAGCAATCAAAGATCTCCAAATGACAAGACAGGACTAGGATACAATTATAGTTTGAAGACAACAAAAAAAGAGAAGGAAGATGAAAATGATGAAACCAACACTCCAGAACAAGTTGAACAAC
>ML776811.1:2829013-2840372 GCA_009831015.1 Picea engelmannii
AAGAGAAACCCTAATGATTTGGCTAATAACCCTAGAAGCCTTGTCGGCTCAAGAATATAATTTATATTAGGCTATTAGCCTCCAAGAGAAGAAGTTGGCTAGAATTAATAATAATATACTGAACAGACACATACCCAGAAGGAGAAGTCGGCCCCAGTGAACTGGTAGGATTACTATAAATACAGGGCACCAGTTTCTCATTTGTCACATCTAAGGACTGTAGTTTTCCCAGTTGGTACGCACTGCAGGTGTAGCTGGTGCGCAGGTTTGGAGGAGGGTTGCAGCTGCAGCTGCAGCAGCAGCAAGTTTCAGTATTTGGCTTGGATATCTCTTGGCTAGGGTTTGGACTATCTGATCATCTTTTTGTGATGCGCTATCCTTGGGGAGAGATGCGTTGTATTTTGTTTGGCTATCTAGCCTAGGGTTTGCTTCCAGAGGAATTCTCAGGTCAAGGTTAAGGTTCTTAGAGGGAGGCTTCAGCCTGTGGTTGGGAGATGAGGGTATCGTCGTGATAAAATGAGCACACCATCTTATATATTCTAACAGGGATGTGCTAAGAGAAAACCACGAATGCTATGAAAGGTGTTGGAGGGGACCCAAAATGGTTGTGTTAACCTCCATCGAACCAGTACCATGCTGGAAATAAATGCTCAGGTCAGAACAACCCTCTGACCCAGAAATGAATTACAGTCGGGCTGGTAGGTGGGAAGACCTCCTCAAGAGTTAATGAGGGGATGGGGTAGACTGCCCATCCGTAAGGCTTCCAGACTTGACCATGGACTAGGAATTCGATCCACACACAATCTTTCTGAGGAAGGAAAGAAAGGAAGTGTGGTGGGTGGAGGAAGACCTGCGGAAAAAATGTAGAGAGGAGAGCAGAAACTCTCGGGTCCGAGGAAGGTTTGAAATATGAACAGTGAATCCTGATCATGGAAAATATTGAGCCAGGATAAGGAGAATAACATTTGTCCTTATCTATTTTTTTATTGGGAGAAGGACAGTAACCTTCATCCCTAACTTTCGTTGAGATGGAAGTAAGATATTGAATCTCAAAGCATCGTGGCTTAAGCTCGGGGGTGGCCAGTGATAAATCCATTGGGAGTGGCTAAGCCTATGGTTGGGTGGAAACGAGCACCCCTTTTAGCAGTCGCATCCAACTCTATGGTTCTAATAAGTGTTTTCTTGCCTTATTCTTTGAATTGTAAATAATGGTTGCATGTGAGTATTCACATGTCTATAAAGGGTTCTTTATCTATATTAAATGATTAAGTTATGAGTATGCATTCGTTCCCTTGAGAACCTATATTTCTTCTTGAATTTCCATATGTCCTAGTTTAATCACTCGAAGGCGCTTTCCCTAAGAAGTTACATCACCATTCCGGAGTCGGAGCAAGCCTCTGGGCATAGCTACCATTTTGGTAACCTCACAAGTTACTTTTCCTTGATTCAGAGCTTAAAGATCTATGAGTTGGGAAGGTGTTCCCTTCATACCAATAGTCTAGGAGAGTCTGAACTTGTGCCTATTCCCTTAACAAAAAACCCAAATAAGAGCGGGGATTATAGCCCAGGATTTATATGAATATCCACGTGACCTGGGTCTAGGAACCTTGGAGCTCGAGGCTCCAAGATGTCAAATTTCACAATAGTCAAGTTGAACCCTGCAATTTCCATGAACCATCGATCTATGAATGGAGATCGAGGATGGGGAATCACTGTGGAGCACGGAGGTGAAAATAGTGGACGTGCTAGTTCGTGGGCCACAATTCACCCTTGTTGTTGATCTCGACGGGATGGAAGATCAACAATCTCGGTTAGACTAGAATCGAGCGAGCACTTTCCAGATTGCGGAGGTCAAACTCTTTGGTAAAGAGTACGCATGTTGGAGCCCCGCAATTTCTATGAACCATCAATCATCGTTGATCTTTGACCTGACTTTGACGCGATCCCTGAAACACAAGGGGCACGTGGGATAGCGAAATATTCAAGGAGATCAAGCTTAGAAGTGATAGCATTTTAAGGAGTGCAGACGAAATCCAGGTGACAGCCCCGTAGGAGGAGCAAAGGTCAAATCCTTCGAGCACTTAGAAAATATTCTAAGTCGGAGTAAGTCAGAAGCTCAGGAGGAGGAGAGATAGTGGTCGTTGGATCACAACACCAAGGATCAACAGTCATCTGATCTAACTAAGGTGCACGAACCTTAGCACTTGGCACACGCAGGAGAAGGGAACTTACAAAATTTCGGAAGTCTCGAAGTAATTTGAGGTCGTCCATCACCAGGAGGTGAATTTGGACAGCCAGATCCAGAGGAATACGGGGTGACGGATTGCAAACTCCTGAGGATTATGTTTGAGGGTTTTCAGTTGAAAGTTGAGATTCCTGAACCCCGAAGACCCAAAGTGAATCTGGACCGCTAGATCCAGAGTGACACGTGGCGACAGATCGTGGACTCCAGGGAAATTTGTGCGAGATTTTTCAGTGGAGATCTGAGACACCCAAATTCTGGAGAACCAGAGAGCTAAAGTAGATCTCAGTCGTCAGATCGTCCGAAGTCAATCTCCAAAGTCGGATCGTCCAAAGTGAATCTGGACCGTCTGATCCAGAAGGGACGTGGCATGAATCTGTGGACTCTGGATAAAGTGTCAAAGTAATTCATAGCTTTCAAATTAAGAAGGGATGTAGCGTGAATCTGTGGACTCCAAATAAATTCCCAAAGTAATTCATAGTCATCAGATTAAGAAGGGACGTGGTGTGAATCTGTGGACTCCGAGTAAAGACATGAAGCAATCATCGATCGTCAGATCCAGAGGACATGTGGGGTGAATCTGTGGATTCCGGGAAAAGACCCGAAGTAAACATCGACCATCGGATCACCTGAAGTAGATCTGAACCGTCATATCTAGAAGACAGGTGGTGTGAATCTGTGGATTCTGGGCAAAGACCCGAAGTATACGTTGACCTTCAGATCACCTAAAGTAGATCTGAACCGTCAGATCCGAAGAACATGTGGCGTGAATATGTGGACTATGGGTAGAGTCCCGAAGTAATTCATAGTCGTCAGATCTAGAGGAGACATGGCATAAATCTATGGACTTTGGGTAAAGACCCGAAATAATCCTTCATCATCAGATCAAGTGGACACGCATCAGTGGATTATAACCTTCAGATAAAATCCATTGGGAAAAAGGGTGAAGTTTGAGATTTGAAATCTCAGAAGTCCAGAGACCCAAAGGAGATCTCGACCGCTGATCGAGAAGAGGGCCACAGGATCGTTGATCTAGTTGAAAGGTCAAACACCCGAAGTAGAAGCAGGTCCATTGATTTAGGAGGACAGGTTTCTGCAGATCGTCAACTCCGGAATATTGATGTACGAAGGAAAGCAGGTTTTGAGATTTGAAAAGTCTGAAGTCTGAAATTACGAAGGAGATCACATTCGTTGATTTAGGAGGGGTAGATCCGATCTGTGGATTTAAAAATGGAAGATCTGAACCGTCAGTTCCGACAGTACCGTCAAGATTGAGATATCGACGGTTCTGTAGCATTGCGGGGATCGGAGATGTGCAAACTTTAAAAAGTTGAGGGCGGGCTGCAAGCCAAACCACGGTTTTGAAGAAAGCACACATGGAGGCTCGAGGAGAATTGTAGGCCGAAAGGTAGTTTGGTTTCAAACCACCTTTGGCCACGCCCGCAATTATGTGTTTATGTGAGGTTATCGCCCAAGGTCACCTCAAGGAGGGGCTTATCAGAAAAGAGGCTAGCACCCAAACTCGGAGATTTCCCAAGCACGAAGGGAAGGTCGCGGGTACCGTTAGACTTACACCCGGAAGTCGAAATGGACTGCGTTTAATTATAAAGTGAGACCATATGGGTCTCAGAGAGTCGTTGGCTTCAGAAACAGAGATCCTTGAGCGAGGGGTCGGACTGGTTCCCCGACTTCCCAAATTAGAAACCATGGATGGAGAATCTTTCCTTTAACAAAAGCAAAAAAATTTATGCCCCGTCGTGGGTGTGTTACATGTATGGTCTCTATAATTCCTACCTATTGCTTATGTTTAACATATCTATTCGATGACTATGTGTCGATGCACTACTCTCAAAAAAATTATGACATGTCATTGTGTAGTTATCTATTCTCACAAGACTTTTTATTTAATTTTTATCTAGATCATAAATTTTTCAATCAGTATATACATCAAAATATTAAATATTGTGAACTTTATGAAATTACTAAATAATACCTAGGTTCATCTTTACTTCAAGTGTATCACATCCAAAGAGATACATGTTACAAGCATCCCTCGATGGTATAGCAAGTTGAATATGGATTATATTTCTAGAAAAGTGCATGAAAATATTTAAGTTTAAGTGGTTTGTAGAGAAAGAAGTTCGTCCTAAAGGGTGCATGACCAAATATTACATTGTTAATGAATTTTTTTTTTATGTTTGTGTTCCTTAAACAAATGCGTATATATATATGCTCCAATAAAACATATTTATGTATTGGTACAAGTTTTAAAATAATATTGTTACAAGTTATAAAATAATTATAGATTTTAAGACTCAAATTTATTTGAGTTGAGGTATGAAAATATCCTATGATGTGTGCATATGGTCATCATTTCAAAGTGGGGATGTAGATAATCGGAAACAAACATATGGGAAACAAACATATGATTGTGGAGTTTCTAATGCATTTGATCAAATATACTACTGTAATTTCCTTTTAATTTAATGAGAGTGCACATAAATCTAGTAAAATCCCTACTACCTAAATGGCATGCTCTCATTCAAAATATGATTTTCCAAACAAATGTCAAAACACCCAAACTGACACCCAGTTCAGGCGACAAGCCATGTCAATCTATATCTAATGCCCCTAACCTGGACCTGAGAATCTTCTGTCCAATCTTTGATCTTTGATTGGTATCTCAGTTCCCAGTTGCACAAATGTCAAGTTAGAAAATCACAATGTGGAATAAATTTCATCAATTAATTGTGAGTATATGCAGAGAGGTTCAATATCATAAAGCGGCCCTCCTCTTTTTTGGATGGTTTGGATGATCTCCAATCCAATTTGCGAAATTCTGAAGTGAACGCACTCGTCAAATATGTTGCATCCCTTCTCACAAAACAATGGAAAATTTCGACTGTCCATCACAAAATGTTTGAACATACCAACAACGTCTTTCACAATCTCCATATCTTGCAGAGTATCAGCTAATGGGCCTCCTTGAATCAGTATTTCTTTGATAAGCGAAAGACCCTTTTCAAGAGCCTCTGAATTATGCCACCTCTGACCTTCGGCTTCATGGATTCGTCCCTCTGTAAAACCTTTCTCATCCGGTATCTCAAATTCCCTGGCGATGCAGAGACTTACAGCATCAACCAGTGATCTTGCGTAATCAATATGCCGAACGACAGTATTATCCTTAATCCAAGCTCTTCGCAGAATAGTAATTCCGTGATTCAGATCTTCACTCATAATATTAATTGCTTCCGTGCAATTCAATTTATCCATGGCAGCGATAACCACCTTGACGTTTAGAGAATTTGAATAAAATTCAGGTCCAAGAGCTTTCTCAGCGTCTCCACCCAACTCACTGAATATTTTACAATAAAGTCTCAAAACGACTGTTTGCATTTTCACATAATCATGATGATGAAACGAAACATGCCCAAGAATGCTAACTAACCCTGAAATCACATCAAATCCCATGGAATTTTCTCCAACGATGTCAGATGATATCAGCCCAATAATGTCAACTGTCCTTACAATTTCTTTACAGATATCCAATAAACCAGCTTCGCTGTTGTAATCTGAATTGCTGTGAAGACGAAGGTATAAGGGCGCTTTGGTAACGATCTGGTCAAAATATTTGTATCCATGTAAACATCTGAATGTTTGTATGTTTTTTTCATTAGATTGGCAATACAGGCGTACGAGATTAATATTCTTCCATACTGTACCCCAGCACTGTTTTTCTTTTGTCCATSTCTCTGAAATTACATAATTGCGCAACGTGTTCAGAAGTTGCTTCATMTCGTTCTCSTCCAGAATTTTTGTATAGTCAGCAATTATATGGAACTCTGCACATTGGGTATTGGTGGGGAATTTGTGAAGATTAATGTACTCCTTCATCTCTTCCCTCAATTCTGTCWGAGGGATGGCATTTTTCACGTRGAACCATTGTCTGGTGTAAGGGTTTAGAGCTTTATGTGTAGTTTCCCAGATGGTCTCTAAAGTTTTTCTGTTGTAGATATTCTGAGACGAATCTTGGTCAGGCGGTAACCGAACTGGGTCGTAAAGAAAGTCGCCACTGATCATACCGATATATCTCTCAGGCACCCTTTCCATATCCATTTGATTTTCTGTTTCTTCTTCGACAGTGACCGCTGAATTTGAAAGATAATTTCTTCTATACTGATAAGGCACCAATGCACTTCTATATTTCACCGCGCTTTTACCAGACAGACTGGTCTATAAGAACTATTCTGTTGTAGTCCCAGCTTATTTATATTATATTTTCAATAAAAAGGGATAAATATTATGAGTTATAATTTTCTGGTCGGCCATAAGTTTTTGGGGCTTTAATTTGATCCATAGCCCCTACACCATTGGATGGCTCCGCCAAGGAAGCGATCTCCGCGTCAGCGAACAGTGTCGATTGTCTTACGGCATCAAGCCTTTCAAAGATGAGGTATTATGTGATGTTGCTTCTCTTGAAGTTTGTGATGTTCTTTTGGAGCAACCTTATTTATGGAAACGTCATGTTGTATATGAGTCTAGGCTTCGTAGTGTTATTATTACTTTGAACAGGAAATTGTACAGGATACCCGAGGTTGTCCCACCTAGTGTTATTTTCTTGATCTTTGCTAAGCAATGTAGGAAGGTCATCTCTCAGACTGGGAAGTTTGTCTTCTTCGTGATCCGCTCTCAGAATGAGATAAAAATCACAGCGACATCCAGGGTCTCTACGGCCGACCTCTCCACACAGCAGAAGCAAGTAGATAAGGTCGTGGAAGAATACTCGGATATCTTCTCCTCGCTTATCGAGGTACCTCTGCACCGCCAGGTCAAGCACCCCATCGATCTGACCCACGGTGCACCGCTGCCCAATGGGCTAGTATATCGTTGCTCTCTGTTAGAGAATGAGGAAATCAAGCGACAGATCGAAGAATTGCTCCACAAGGGGCACATCCGTCCTAGCTCATCACCTTGTGGGAACCCAATCGTGTTGGTACAAAAGAAATATGGAACCTAGCGACTTTGCATTGATTATCGGGCTCTGAATAAAATCACAGTCAGAAATCGGTACCTGATTCCTCGAATCGGTGACCTCCTTGATCAACTCATGGGGGCCAAATACTTCAGCAAGATTGATCTGAAGTCTGGCTACCATCGGGTCCCGATAGAACAGACAGATGTATGGAAGACCGCCTTCAAGTCAAAGGAAGGCCTTTTTGAATGGTTGGTCATGCCCTTTGGTCTGACAAACGCTTCAGCCACTTCATTAGGATGATGGCTGATATCCTGCGACCATTCACCAATACTTTTGTAGTGGTGTATCTTGATGACATTCTCATTTACAACAAGACTTGGGTCGAAGACTTGCAGCATATTCAGCAAGTTTTGCACACCCTCCAACAACACAAGCTATATGCCAACTTGTAAAAATGTTCCTTCAGCATGGATAGGGTCCATTACCTAGGCTACATCATTGATCAACATGGCGTACATGTGGATCCAGCCAAGATCCAATTCATTCGTGACTGGCCAGCCCCAACCACACTCATGGAGCTTCGGAGCTTCTTGGGCCTTGCCAATTTCTACCGTAGTTTTGTGTTGGGATTCTCCCATATTTCATGGACCCTCAGCCAAATAACCAGAGGTGGTGGTAAGGTGAAATTTGCATGGTGTCAGCCCCAACAACAAGCATTCGATGATTTGAAGCAGCGCTTGTGCTCAGCCCCAGTACTTTCACTACCAAACCTGCAGCAACCCTTTGAGATTGAGACTGATGCTTTAGACTATGTTGTGGGTGTCGTTCTCACGCAGCACAGCCACCCCGTGGCCTATCATAGTGCGACACTATCAGATATTGTCTGTAAGTACCCTACTTACGACAAAGAAATGTACTCCATTGTGCAAGCCTATCGCCAATGGAGACATTACATTCTTGGGAGGGAGATAGTCATCCACACTGATCATAAGCCACTGTAGTTCATGCAAACACAAGTAAAATTGCAGAATGACCACCATCAATAGTGGTCCACATACTTGTAGCAATTCCACCTCAACATCAAGTATAAAACAAGAAGCACCAAACGTGTCGCTAATTTCCTCAGTAGACCACCAGTCGCAACACTCACCATAGTGCTAGACTCCTGCGGCCATGAGACCTCTGGATGGCCCCAACTCTATGAGACAGACCCGGACTTCGCCACCACCTACCAAATGTTGGGTGCAAAGGCAGTTGTTGATAATTTCCATCTTCAGGATGGGCTGTTGCGTCGTCTAGGCCATATATGTGTTCCCTCAAGTGAGTGAGTGAAGCTGATCTGGGAAGCCCACTACAGTTGGGTGGTAGGACACTTCGACGTTGAAAAGACAGTGGCGATGCTACAAAAAGATTTCTACTTGCCGAAACTTTGACAAGAGGTCAGCAAGTATATCAGATCTTGCACTACTTGCGTTATTGCCAAACCAACCACTAAGAAACATGGCCTGTACACCCCTCTTCCTACTCCTGACAGACCATGGGAATCCATCTCAATGGACTACATGTCAGGCCTCCTATCCACCAAGCGGGGAAATGACTGTGTTTTTGTGGTTTTCGATCATTTTTCTAAGATGGCGATTCTAGTTGCTTGCAAGAAGAGTATCACAGTAGAATCCACTGCCAAGCTCTTCTTTGAACGAGTCTGGGTACATTTTGGAATCCCACAAACCATTGTCTCAGATTGGGACAGTCGATTTCTCAGCACATTATGGTCGAGCCTCTGGTCACTGTTGGACACCAAGCTCACCAAATCCATAGCCTTCCACCTCCAAACAGATGGCCAAACCGAGGTTGTAAATTGAATGATCATGCATATCATGTGCATGTATAATTCCAAGAACCCTCACACATGAGATGAGAGTCTTCCCTATGTCTAGCATAGCTACAACCGAGCCCTACATAGCTCAACCGGCCACAGCCCCTTTCAGGTGGGGTTGGGATTCCAGCCATTGGGTTCCATAGATGTTGCACTCCCCTTGCGGTCACCTCAACCAACTCCTCTCCTACTCCAACTGAGGCTGACAAAGCCACTTGATTCATTGAGAGGATCCAGCACATCCACCAATAGGTTCAGGATATCCTACAGAAGTTTAATGACAAGTACAAGAAACGCCATGATCAACATCGGGTTCCACATAAGTTTCAGGTGGGCGACAAAGTTTGGTTGCACTTGCAGAAAGAACGCCTTACAGGACCCCATTAGAAGCTTCGCCCACTCCGATATGGGTCATACACCATCACCAAGGATGTGGGGGATAATGCTTTTGCGCTCAACATTCCTCCTTTCCTTGGCCTGCACCGATTGTTCAACGTGGACCTCCTTCGGCCTTATTTCCCACCATTATTGGACACCTCAGACGTAGCAGAACAGCTGACACCAACAGAGCTCAACCCTGACTGCATACAACAGGCATCCTGTGATCAGATTGTGGACACACAAATCAAGGGCACTCAACAACAAAGGATCCAGCTTTATCGAGTCGTCAAAGCAAGGCAGCTCCTGCACCAAGGCAAGTGGCTCACCCAGGGCCAAATTCAGCAGAAATTTCCTCATCTGATGGGGGTACTCAATGCAATGGAGACCATTTCTTCTTAAGGATGGAGGATTGATCCAGGTGGATATCGGTGGCCACCCACCTTTCCCAGCTGGCTCAAAATAGCTTTCTAGCAATTTTGATAATTTACTATTTTTAGCATTTTTTCGAGTCCTAAACTTCTGGAGCCGTTTTGAGGCCCTAAACGACGTTTTTTGGGGTATGTTGTGGTCGCAAAATTTCATCTTGAAATTTTGTGAAATTGTTGTAGTCCTCGGATAGATATTTCCAATGGGCTATCATATGCCTAAAACGGAGATCGTATGAAAAAGTTACGACCTTGGGAAGTTGATGTACTGACTTACCCAAACGGGGCCCACATGACTTTTGGCGCTTCATCTCCTAGGGTTAGGTTTTTGGATGTTTAGGGTTTTTGAAACTCCTGTTTATTGTAAAAATGCCTTGAGATCCTCATTGTGATCATCTTCTTGCAAATGAGCGCAGTCGTCACATCTCTTCTCAGAGATAAGCTGCCACCATTCCAGCAAGCTTGTTTTCCGTCGCATTTTACAGTTTCAGCTTATTTCCTTATTGAATAGAAAACTAGTTTTATTGTATCTATGTTATTCTGTGTTAAGCATTTGGTAATAATCTGTAGTCATTTCATTCTGCTCATAAAATCCGGATCAGTGGACTCTAGGTGAAATGATCCAGGAGAAAGCAGATTTTGAGAATTGAGACTCCTAAAGCCCGAAAGGTGAAATCGATCTCGTCTGTTGGTTTCGAGGGCCACATGTCACTTAATCGTTGATACTATGGATCACGCGTGGATGGAGGAAAGAAGGCAGGAAAAGACAATAGATCAGAGCCGTTGATCGAGGGAATCTTTTAGAGACTGCAAGATCGACGATCACGCTTGATTGCGGGATTAGAAGTTGCTCCGAAGATAATTTTCTAAGGGCATGCCACAATTCAAACCACGGCATCGGAGAAGGGGTACGTGGAAGTTGGAGGTATATTGCGGGGAGAAAAGCGGTTAATCCAAAAGCCTGAGGTCATATGCGACAAGGGGCTAACAAGAAGAGAGCTCACGCCTGCAAACATGTGGTCATGTGAAGTTAATCTCCCAAGGTCGGATCAGAAAACAGGGAGCTAGTTATCGCTAGACCAAGAACGTGAAGAGCCTTTTAAATAGGCGTATGGTCACCGCCAGAGTTCACATGAAGGAAGGAACTTAGAAGCCAAAGAAGCCAAAAAATGACCAGATGTAGCTACCAGAGAAACGAAGAATTTCAACTGACAGAGAAGAAAAATATTTTTAGGATAACTGCGAGAGAAGCCAAAGAACCTTGAATAACGACCAAAGAAGATGAAGAGTTCACATGATGATCAAGAAAATGAATCATTGTGTGAAAGACATGGAGAATAGATAAGAGACGAAGTGTCTCTCAAAGAGTGATGCATGTGGGTAGGACAAGACGTAGTGCATAATCTGAAGGGGAGATCTGTGGTGCAGTGAAGATGATGCAGAGGCAGCACATAGCATAA
>ML776811.1:2850271-2897994 GCA_009831015.1 Picea engelmannii
AGTTTTACATCATCTTGTTTATCTTTTAAGAATTCATGGTTTTATGAAGCACTAACATCATATGGTACTTGCAAACATCATTTATTTTCTTGTTGTCTTGTTCTAGGCAGGTACACTTAAATTATATCTTGCTTCATTTCATTAAAACCTTGGAACTTTTGATCAGAGTGACCTGTGAGAGGGGTGGGACTTTCTTACAACTTTTACCTTAGCCTTCTAAAACACCCAAGTCACTGGGGACGTCTCCACAATGCCTAACATATGAAGATGCCCTTAAGAATCTCGCAGTATCCCTAGAGAATGAAGGATTCACCACCGAGATTGTGGAAGATCTCAGGGATGTGTACCATACTTAATACCAAGAACCCTCTAATATAGAAGGAGAAATTTATGAAGAAAATTGTCAACCCCTTGAAGAGGAGAAATATTTTTCCCATGATTCAATAGAATGCAATGAAGATTTAACTAGAAAAGTGAATTATGAGGATGAAGCACTAGTAACCACTCCTCCGACCGATGAAGCTCTCCGAGATTCTATCTCTCCTGCACAAGATGAAGAGAATCAGGTGATTCATTTTCCTTTCCAGTTTCTTGATGACACTTTGTTCTATGATTCAGAAGGTGAAGGAGTAAAGGAACCCTTGGAAAAGCTAGTTCCTTCTTTTTCTAATGAAGACGAAGAGATGAGTCTTGGTGATGATGTATTGGACCCTCTTCCATTTGATGAAGCCATCCAAGCCATCAATTCTCCTTCACAACAAGAAGTGAGCATGGTAATTTATTTTCCTTTCCAAGATTTTGATGATGCTTTGTTTTATGATTTGGAAAGTGAAGAAGTACTAAAGGATCCCTTGGATGCATTAAATCCTTCATGTTATGATAAAGGTAATGACATTGTTGATAATATTGATGAGTTCATACATGTTGGAAGACCTAAGTGGGATGTGATTGGTTCTAATGAGGATCCCATTTATGATATGGAAGGGCATTTCCAAGTGTTGCCTCTACAACTATCATATGAGGTTACTAATGATTCTGACATCTGGAAACAAGGAAATGATATCATTACAGACATCTCCAAGGGTGATCTAGTTCTATTTTCTCCGGATGATTCTTGGTCATACCTTGAAGATTTCGATGAGTACTCCTTTGAGCACTTGGATTTATTTTATGAAGAAGATTATCAACCACCATTGTGCTTAGATCTTGATAGAGGTGAGGACATTTCTTGCCCAAAGCAGGGTACTTGTGATAAGGTTCTCAAGCCCCCTTCGATTAATTTACCTTGCTATGTCATTAAGGGTGTAGTTGGGAAACATGTCCCTTGTTTTGAGTTTTATCCTGGGAAAAACCTTCTTTTAGAATCCAAGGATAGGTTGAATACCTTAAAAAGAATTTATTATCTCAGTCTTTCCGCCTTCTCCTAAGAAATTTTCAGTCATTCTCTAGGTTCTTACTAGTCCTTTCCCAGACCTCGAGATTTGATGACATACAAGGACGCCAACTTTCAGACTCTTTGAGTCGGTCTTTTGAACCTTTGATTCTTCACGATCCCTTTCTGAGATGGATTGAGCATTGTCCTAAGAGTGTGAATTGGCATAATTTTGTCCCTCCCTCCAGCCTCCATGAACTAGACTTTACGATTTTCGATGATACAATACATTTTCTAACTCATGTTATTTTTGTGCTTGACTTATCATTGTTTTGGTTTATGATGAAGCACAGAAGAAGGTATTATGAGACATTTCTAGGATGGTTTCACTGGCTATTTGACTACACCTAGCATTCAACCTACAAGTAAGTAGAGGTAAGTAGGTAGGTATTTG
The DNA here is from genome assembly GCA_009831015.1 of Picea engelmannii. Taxonomy (NCBI): domain Eukaryota; kingdom Viridiplantae; phylum Streptophyta; class Pinopsida; order Pinales; family Pinaceae; genus Picea; species Picea engelmannii. Next base: position 2,852,098 of record ML776811.1, read on the forward strand.
CATTCATTGTATATACTATTTGCATATCATGCTAGAGTAGTGTAGTTTTAGTTTCATTTCCATTTGTATATATGCTTTCTTAATTTTATTCCATTGTATCATATATGAGCCAAGGGTGATATCACCACCCCAAAAGATTACTAATTATTTTTGTTGAGGTCTAGCAGATTACAGGTCATGCCAGATACGTTGAGTTTCTCATGTGCTCTACGGTGAGCACATGTCCCCAAGTTGGAGCCAGATTTTATCCCCTATCCTAGGGATAACTAAGGAGATTATGTATCGAGGCCCACAGGTCCTAAAAATGGAGTATCAAGATCCATATTACTTGATCTTGGCCCTGGAGGGCCCATCTTTTCTTCGATGCATCCTATCTATCAGCAGCAGCAGCATCAATCCCATCGGCCTGATTCTAAAGTAGCAGTGGGTCTTGCTCCATGATGTAATGAGTATGAGTATCATGGTATGTGTCACTCTGATTTTCGAAGCATTTGAATATCTATACTGAACTCTCTTTTGTTTCATGGCGTTTTCTTGGAAATTATGCTCTTTAACTTGTCCATACCTGGGGGGGATGACAGAGTGCCCTAGTAAGTTCGTTCCCTTAGGGATGAGTTTCCACTGGGTGGGTCTATGAAAGGCCATTGTCCATTCCTTCCATACTTACCACTTTTCATCATTTTCCCTCTCATCTTTACCCTACCTTGGTTTGGGCATTGGTTTTTCCAAGCTAGTAAGGGTTGTACCTTGCCTTGTGGGAAGAAGGGGCTAAAGGCCTAGAGGGTAAAAGTAGTTGGAAAAATTTAAAATCCAAAATGAAACTTTGAGATGTTGAGCCAAGGGATTCCTAAGAAAGCAATAAATGGCTTCTCAGCAAGAAAAGGGAACCAGTAAAATAAAATAAAACTCAAGATCTAGTTGGTGGATATGAGGTCTCATCATGAGCCATCCTATTAGGTCCATGGGAATGTAGTGGTATGACACTACCATCCATCTGGTCACCAAACCAAGGTAGTGGATCTTGGTGGCATATCCAAGAGAAAGGGGGTCTCATCACGAGCCAGCCTTCTCATTTAGGTGAAGTGCTTGTGGGTAACGTTGTCACCATTGGTCACCACGCCAAGACAATGTCCCCCAGCTATTCTCTTGAAAAGAAAAAGCAATAAGACAAAGAATAAAAATCATTGAATGGGCCAGGAAAAATGGCATCCATGACAAGGTGTAGCTCGCACTCTACAGAGGCACCCATAGGTAAGACTTGCATTTCCCTATTATCACTGCACCCCTTTCCCAAACATTCCCTACACCATTTCATACACCTACATGACCTAGATTGGTATTCACCTGGGAAACACCACAAACTTGACGAGGATTATCCCAATAGGACATCCTAATACGCTCTCCAAACCTGGATTGTTAAACTGCATAATGTCTTTGAGCATTTGTCTGGGTAAAGGGGGATTTGATGCACATGTTTGGGTAATTTGATTATTAGACGTGATTGACATTCCTATGATCCCTATGACTTATGAGCCCATGGAGGGTGTACTTGATGTTGCTACAGGACCATGCCTGGTGGACACGTACATATGGGGAGATGATTAGCTCGGACCTCCATGGGGATAAAATCCCACCAGATGGATGTTGTGACCCCAGCTAGGGGCAGAGAGACACTAGAGGCTTGCACTGTGTTGACAATTAAAATCGCAACGAAATTTTTCCCGCAAAGTGTTGTTAAAGCCTATTATTATAAAATCTAAATAATACTAGTAGGTGGGACCCCTTGAAGATTGGAGATAATATATGGCTCTTATTTGATGTTTGTGTTATTGTTCGACATTGCTTACATGGTTAATGATATCTTACGGGCGATGGATTGGGCTTATTATGTGTTGGTTCTATGTGTGACAAGAGAATGATGGGTAAAGCATGTTATGTTTTGATTTGAGCTCTAATCGCATGTTACGATTACATATGTTATCCATACTACTATCGTTATATGTTCCTAGACTCATTACTTTGACACATGCACAACAGACATGTTAGTAACAATACTAAATAGAAGTTGGAAAAAGGAAAAAGAAATATAAACAAAGGCAAAGGGAAGAAATTAAACTATGCTATATACTACTCTACATGCATTGAAATTTAAATTTTCATTGTTAACCCTAGAAATAAGCTAATGGTTATGTGATTTGATTCAGTTATATGAAGTGGTGATTATGTTATGGCATAAGTTTGATCTGGGTCGTGCTATTGGTTTTAATGGGTGATGGTTTTGATACATGGTTTAATTAATTGTGTTAATGGGAAGCTTGATGGCATGTACTAAGGAATTAATGTATTGGGGATGTAGGCGGCGTTCATTTACTGCATGTCACCCTTACTCCTTTGCTAGCCGCCACCCTAATCAGGCTATTGTTCAACTGTGTTTTTGTGGTTATGCTCCTAATTTCTAGCAGAGGGAGAACCTCTCGGCCAACTCGTGTTTTAAGGTTCTTTTGATTACATGTATGTCTTTCTTTTGCCATCCATGAGTCTACTTTGGTTATGACATATATATTGGCTTAGATGTCCTGAGTGTTAGAAACCATAGAGTCTCTCTGTCATCCTTGCTAGTTTTAGTTGGAGGGTTTCATTGATCTGGAATGGCTGGTTGTCTTCACACATTCATATTCCATACCCAGTCTTGGGGTTTATGGGGTTTAATGGGTTTGAAATGCCTGATATCATTGCGCATTATTCACCTGGGAATTGGATTGTTCATGCTACTATTGGTCGTGCAGTGGGTTATATCGCTTCTTCTCGGCTCTGCTTCATCTCAGCATTGTTAGTTGGTTGGCTGGGAGAGCCACGAGGGTTATACCTTGTGTGTGCTAAGTATCGTTACAAGGCCCAAATGGAACCTTGCTCCTCTGTTCATAGCATCTCATGTCATGGGATTTGTCACCCTGTTCACAAAGTCAATTATGGTATTTCATTTGTGTGCACAGCTGGTCTCGAAGGTTTTCACCATCAAGAAGAGTCGACTCTAGCCTCCCTGTGCTATTCCACAGAGAAAACCCTTACTTTCTCAAGAGGAGACCGTTATGGACTATCGGGTGTATTGTTGGTAGTTATGGATTGGTGGTGTGTTGTCAATAGAGTGGATCACTGGCTCTCCCATTGATTATGTGACAGAGGTGTTGGTTTTGGTATCTAGTCATTGAAATTGTTATTATAATTGGATGGATAAGTTCATCATGGTTAATTAGAACTAGTTTTTAAATAAAATACACATTCATTGTCCTTGTGTTTATTGAATTGATAACTCGGCATTGTTTTTAATTGATTAATGCACAATGATGCTTCGCGCTTGAAGCATTGGTATGATTGGCGTTCCTATAGCATGAATCAATGGTTACTGTAACTATGTGTTTTTAATGGCCTAATGATTATTGCAATCAAGGTGTTTATGGAATTTCCATCCACTATATATGTATGGTTATTCGATTGCGTCATCAAGGATGGGCACCAGTTTTACACAGTATGGTTTTGGTTGCAGTTTTATTGATTTGAGAAATTTTTTTGTTGCCTCCTTATGTTGGATTGATAGCTCGGCACGATAGGTTGAGTTAATAATACTGTGGTTGTGTGTTTTAGAATTGTCAAATGGGAATGTTACAATTGTGATAATTATGGCATGGTTATCCATTATGTTTGTTATCGATATTAATTGATTTCTCCATTAGAGAAGGTCATGGGTTTTTGAACATGGATTTGTTGCAATTTGATCAATTTTTGTTGTAAAATCGGGCATGTTGTTGATGCCTCGTTGTATTGGATGGATAGCTCAGCATTTTGAATGTTTAGAGTCAAAGAAAATTGGACTTGTACAGTCACAGAAATACACTTGCATTTGGTCGTGGTTTGTGTTTTCTACAGTGTAGCGTGAGTTGAGGTGGTGATTGTTGTCTGTTTGTTTAAATCGCAAGTCAGGAACTTGAAAATTTGCATATGAATTGTGGTGTCAATTGTCCACTTTGTATGTTAAATGAATAGCATGTTTCTTAACAGCAATAGGCATCGGTGCTATGATAGTATAAATTCATTGCAATTCAATTATTAAATGATTAAAAGACAAAATCGGGCACGACATTTGAGTTTGTATTTGATGATTGGAATAATTTGTGGGAAGTGGTTGATTTTGATGTTGAACTTAGTGGAAATGGTTTATTGTTATGCATTTGGGAATTGTTATAAGATGTTAAACGGATAAATAAGAAGAACAAAACTCTTCTACAAAGTGTTGTGGAATGCATACAACCTTTTTTGATGACATTGTGTTAAGTATTTGATTTCAAACAGTGAGAAAGTTAATGCCCAGAGTTGTTTGAATTATGTACAGTAGTGGTTTTTCGGGTCACAGTGGTAATTTGGTTGGTAGATTTCTTTACAGAATGGTTTTATGCATCACTTAATTAATTTTTTGAACATTAATCACTCTCTTTCCCTACCATTATTTTTCTTTCCGCTAATTACAACCCCCTCGCCTTCCCACATTCATTTTCACTTCTTGTTCTAAAATTAATTACAATCAAGAAAAAAATTGTATTGAAGCAGTTTAAAGTCATTGGATTACGGTGTTGTTCTCTTTGGTTGCATTACATTTGATTGTTGTGGTATTTGAGAAGTAACCATGTTTCTTTCCCCCTCATTTTATCATTTTTTTGCTTATTAGAAGCCCCTCGCATATCCCAGGACCTTTTGTTCACCCCCTGCTTATCGACGAAAGTTAAACAATTTTTATGGATTGGATTGCATGAACCTGATATGTTTCTCAACCAAAATCTATTTCATATTTTTAAAGAGTTATCATGTATGGTTGTTTAAAAGACTATTTTCTAATCCATCATGCATGCAAGAATGAGTTTTTTCAACCGAGGTAGCCATGGCAGAGGCAACTGAGGGAGAGGTAATTGGAATAGAGGCCCAAGAAGGCCAAGGTTCTCCATACACTTTGATGTTGACTCGCAAGAGTTAGGCTTGATTTTTCAATTGGATTGGGAAAGGAATGGTCCAACCTAGGCCTGAAAGGCCTCCTTTCCAAGCTCCACAAGCCCCTGGTATTCCCGTGCCCCCTCATGTCTCATTGCAACCCAAGGTTCCCAAAAATGACAAATGGCAAGATATTTTCCACCCAGCAGTCGCCCAACATCGTGGCTGGCCCAATTTGTCCCTACCTGCTCCCCCGCCTATTAACCCCATTGTCCAAGTTGCACCTGTGCACTCACCAATTCAGTCCTCTCATGCTAGCAAAAGGTTGAAAACCGAGGCCCACCATGCCCTTGACAAAGGAAAATCCATTGTTGCCCCTTCCTCACCCTCCAATGGCTCTGATAAATCTGTGTCTTCCCGGATGCATTTGAGGGATGATTGTTCTCACGTGATCAGCGAGATTAGGCCTAAAGGCTCAGTGCAGCCAAAGGAAAATACAGAAAAATCAAAGGGTGTTAGTAGCAATCAAGGAAATATTGCATCTCAGAGTGGGAAATATGGCTTTTGGGTTTTTTTCATATATTGTTGATGACAGTTGACTTCAAAAAAAATTTGACAACATGTTTTATTTTTTGGATATATGAGTAATGCATTTTTGAAAATAATTTCAAATATCAATGAGCTAAATTGAAAAATTTTAATGTGTTGAGGGGAGTCACAAGGAGATGTGTTTTTCTTAACTAATTAGTTATGTTATGATTGTTATGAGTTAAAGTGAGTCACAAGGGGTCCCACCTACTAGTTATTATTTATTTAAAACCCTTATTATGATTTATTACTTTTCCCCCCTTAACTAAAAAGTTGGTTGATTTTAGCTAACTTAACTAATGAGTTGGTTCAACTACTTCAACCAATTCTAATTTTCTTAAAGGAAAAAGGAAAGGGAGGAATAAGAGGAGGATAGAAGGAGAAGCATACTAAGGTTTTCTCTTTGAGTTTATGTTGAGATAGTTCAGTTTTCATTCATTCATTAATTTATCACAAGCCTAATTCTCTTTTATGATAGCAGCGTCTTATTGTAGACAGCAACATTCAGGTCTGAATTACATCATTCAGACACTTGTTTTTTACAGGTGTTGATCTATCTTTGATAGTCTATGTAGACTTGTATGTTTGTGAATTAGTTTTCATGACTGACAAAGGCTATTGTGTAGAGTCGCGTGGGCAGCAATATGTGGCAATTTGATCCAGCTTTTAAGGTTCAATTTTGATTTTCTGTCAAAGGTCCTTTTGTATGTTCCATCGAGGATGTCTAAGTTTGACTTTGGTCCTAAATTTCTACATGAAATTTTGTAAAGAGAGTAACTCTTTGGTGAATTGGAATGAAATAAAGGATTGCTTTATGTCTCATATGTCTTGATTATCATCTTGGTATATTTACTTATGTCTCTACATTTATTTCAGCAACTGTTATATTCAAAAAATTATATAAAAAGTGAATTTCCAGTAAGCTTTTTATTTATAAAAGACTAGCCTAAGCACTCGTAATTAATGCTTGTGAGTTAGGATGTTATTTTTGTTGGCTATAAACATAGGGTGATATTCCCATCTATTTTTCTTTAGCCAAGCAGAATATGAAAATGCTTGAGTAAGATCATTTCATATATTTTCGTCAACATTTATTTGGCAACCATACTGGGGAGATCTTCGATATCTCTCTGGTTAATTTTTATACTCGATTTTCATCGATACATCTATTTTTCTGATATTGTTTCTTTGATTGTTTTATTTCTTAATGAATGTGCATGTTGCAAGGCAGCCCAATATTGAGCCCGAACTTCAAGATCATACTAGCATTGCTTTGAACTTGTTTAACACCATCTTAGACACTTCCAATACCCATGTTGAGCTTAACCATTCTTGGGAAGCAATTGAACAAGATATTAGTGCTCAAGAACGATTGGAAGCTAGACGTAGACAGCCTAGAAATCAGCAGTGACCTTCTTGTTTCTTCAGTTTTGGCCTTCTTTCATGTCCTTAGACTCACGTGCTTCTAGAAGAAGAAGAGGCCTATCACCTGAAATCAATCCTATTGTTGAAATAGGAAGAAGGAACGTTGTGTTATCTTCCCAACAAGGTGCTCTAAGGAGAACTTTGTCTGATTCATCCAGCTCATTTTTCTTTCCCTCATCTATCATCCACAATATGGCATCTAGTGGTGACTCTGGTGGTACGGGAGGTGCTTCCTCCTATCATGCTTCATCTTCGTCAATGATTGGTAGCTTATATAGCCACCATATCCATGTTCAATCTACCACAAATCCTACCAAATTCATTAAAAAGTATGGGCTTTTTCAGTTTGAAGAAGATGCCACAACCACTCCATGGCATGTGTCTTCTCCTCTTAACTTAGCACCTGCTACTCGTCCACTCCCTAAGTTCAAGGAGCATCTTCCTAAGTTCTCGAGAAATAACACTGTCACTACAAACGAATAACTGGTGGCATTTTCTAATGCTTTTCATAACATAGGAGCCAATGATAATGACTCTTTCATGCGCTTATTCGTCAATTCCTTAGAAGGAAACGTTGCGGCCGACTTCTTCGACCTTCCTCCTAATATTCTATCTACTTGGGAGGAGTTAATGTATTGATTCAGATCCACTTATGGTAAATCTAAAATCTCATTCGAGAAGTTATGGGATTATAATAATGTTACCTATAAGGATGGTAAGACCATCAAGTCTTTCAACTTGTGTTTCACCAATCTATACAATCAAATTCTCGAACTCATCTGCCCTCAGAACCAAGCCGCTTTCATGCATTACTACAATGCATTGTCTTCCCACTACCATCATAGGCTTGAGGGAAAATCCATTGATAATCTCAGTTTCGCTCTGCATACTTTTTCATAGTATGAGGAACAACTCGAAAGAACAGGTCTTCCCCGGGGAGAATCAGTTAGACAGACATACAAGTCTACCCTTTTACAGCTAATACAAGAAATGAACAATCATATGATAGCGTTTGAACGAAGGGGGACTGCCTCACCTCTCACCCCTGGAGCTTCATCCTCTTCCGTGCCCCTCCTTAGAAATCCAATTCATAACAATTTTCAGCCTAAGGCCATCTTGCCTTGAAGCTAGTGTAACTTCTGCGAGTAAAACCATGAGGAAACCACATGTGAGGTAAGGAAGAGTGTCAGATATAAGATCTTTGGTAAAATACTAGAAGCTACTATCATTGTCCTAGATTTTGCATATCCATAAGATTTGATGGTCATCAATACTAGGAACAAGGTTTATGCCCCCAAGGGAAAATTTGACCCTCCCCGCAATTCATCTAGCCCGGGATCATCCTCACCCGTTGCTATTGTTCAGGTTCCTTAAGTTCCTGACAATCAAGGAACAAATTCCCCTCTCCCCTCTTCCAAATACAATATCTTGAACCAATTGTCCAACATCAAAGCAGATGCAACCCTTTTGGAAATGGTGTTCGTCCCTGAACAACAGATGCATCTAAAACAATTCATGGAAGGAAAAGATTTTGTTGTAGCCAAACTTTATGAAGAGGTGAACGAAGAGGATTCATCTGTAAATAAAATAGGTGTACATAACTTTATATATCCTGTAAAAAATCCCCCTTTTTATATTTCTGTAAATATTATGGAGAAGATTTCCCATTGTTGTTTCATTGATGGCGATTCGAGCCCAAGTGTGTTGTCAAAGATTATTATGGAAGATCTAGGCTTGTCTTGTACAAATGAAAATGCTGGAAGCATCCTCTCCTATGATATCCTGCAACAAACAACCATGGGCAAGATTAAGGATGTGACCTTAGTTTTATGCGCCCATCCTAAAATAAGGAAAACCCTCGACATTCAGGTAATTTATATGCATGTAAGAAATTACTCAATTATCTTGGGAAGAGATTGGAAAGCCTTAATAGGTGGGTACCTCTCACTCGACGAGATGCATTTATTCGTACCTCAGAATGGTAAGAACATTATAGTCCTTAGAGAGGGAAGGATTTCACCCTACATAGAGAGTGTTCCTCAATCTAGTGTAAACTATATTGAAGAGGACCTAGGAGTGTATTCCATCTTTGCAGAAGAGGATAATATTCCTTTGGAACAAATCGATTTAGATGATGATATGTGGCATATGAACTTTGATGGTTCATGCTCTAATAAAGGTAATGGGGTTGGAATTATCTTGGTTTCCCCTGTAGGGAGAATTCATAATTTGTCTTACAGGTTGGAGTTTTCTTGCTCAAACATTGTCGTTGAATTCGAAGCTTTATTATTAGGCATTGAAAGCGCCCTTAATCTCAGTTGTGGTCACCTTTCAATTTTTGTAGATTTTGATCTTGTTGTGGACTTGATACGTAAGGTATTCTCTCCTAGCAACAAGCTGATGGGACAATATACCCAAATTGTTTGGGCACTTATCTCGAACCTTTTATCTTTCAACATCACTCATGTTAAGAGGGAGTTGAATTCAATGGTTGATCAGTTAGTTGTCTTTGTAGCTTCTTCTAATCAACAACCTTTGCCTCACAGGCCTGATTGTTCTTTTCAATCTCTATATCGTCCACATATCCCGGACAGTGTAGAATCTTGGCAAGCCTTCCCTAACGATGAGAGCATTCGTGCTTTCATTCGAGATGAACCTCTTAAGCCCAAGGAAATGACATCCATAGAAGACGACAAGATTCCGAAGGGATTGACTCCTCTTGAGAGTTTGTTTTCATTGAGTGATGTAGGTAATAAAGAGAAAAGGAGAGAAGGAGAGTCAAGAAAGAAGGTGGATGAAACCATCTCCATGAACATTAAGGCACTTGAATTTTCAAAGAGTGTTAAAATAAGTGTCCAATGTTCTGATAAAGAAGAAATGAGGTATGCCAAGATACTTGGTGGATTTCAAAAAAAAATTGCTTGGTCTTATGAGGATCTTCGTGGTTTTGATCCTGGTATTATTCAGCATACTATGAAACCAGCTAGGCAAAAACAAGGACTTATTAACTATGCACTTAATGCAATTGTTCAAAGGGAGTTGGGAAATTTCTTAAAGGTTGGGATCATTTTTCCAGTCCACTTTGAATGGGTTTCCAATTGGGTGCATGTTTCAAAGACCTTTGATTGTATTAGAACCTGCTTTATTTTTCTCACTTTCAGTCAAGCTATTATGAGAAATCCTTTTCCACCCCTCAATATAGGAATAATTCTGCAGCAGGTTGTGGAGTCACAGTTGAGGCCCTTACTTGACGAAATTATGGGTTACAATAAAATCAAGGTAAAAGGGGCAGATGTTCACAAAACCACCTTTATCATTGATTGTGGTACTATGTATTATAAATGTATGCCTTCAGGCTTACCTGATGCAAGTACCATTTTTAAAAGACCTATCCACACTACTCTTTATGAATTGATCGGCATCCACATATACCTTGATGATCTAATCATATGTGTTAAAAGGATGATAATTACCTCGGAGTTCCAAGTGTTAATTCTGGTTCCTTTCAAAATTTCTTTTGTCCTGGATACTAACTCTTGCATTCTACAGGATTTACTGAAGCAATTGTTTTCCTACAACACTAACGGTTCTCGCGTGAAACATTGTGAGGGACCAACGTGAAAATTCCTAATGTTGTTCGGTTTTTCTGTATACTAGTAGCCTAGCTCTGCTTTCCTTTTGTGTTTTTTCTTTTCCACCTTATAGCAGTCTGATTTCTTCTATCATTTTTTAATTTTTCCTACTGCTTTTGCTTTCCTGTCATTTGTGTATGTTAGTTGATTTTTACAAATTTAATTCTGTCATGATTTTATTGCTTACTATCTTCTAGTTTATTTTGGTCAAAATAGGATGATTGGATCAATTCTTCCATAGTGACACTCCTGCAAAGCATTGTTAGTCAATAAAAATCAATCTTACACAGTTGTTGTGATGTTTCCCCTGAAGCATTCTTGAATTTTCTATCTTCTTTCACTGTTGTTTTATAAAGAGAACTGGTTATCTCCCACTTCTTCTTCATCCATTGAGATTTTTAAGAGCAAGTATAAATATTTTCTCCTTAAAGTTAAGAGAAGATTCTGGTTAAATGATTATTCATACAGTGGTAAAACCCCTCATACTCAACATTTTTCATGAGTTATTCCAAAATTCCCGGTCATTTTTCCATTAAATCCACTTCCCCCTGTTGCATAATCTTCCTAGTTATATCTCCTTGATTTGTTGTTCTTGGTCTACGAAACCACGAGTTATGAGTACTAAATATGTTCAAAAAAAAATTCCCTATAGAGTTGCCAGTTTGTTGACGATTAAAATCACAACGAAGTTTTTCCCGCAAAGTGTTGCTAAAGCCTATTATTATAAAAGCTAAATAATACTAGTAGTTGGGACCCCCTTGAAGATTGGAGATAGTATTTGGCTCTTATTTGATGTTTGTTCTACTGTTCGACATTTCTTACATGGTTGATGAGATCTTATGGGCGATGGATTGGGCTTATTATGTGTTGGTTCTATGTGTGACAAGTGAATCATGGGTAAAGCATTTTATGTTTTGTCTTGAGCTCTAATCGCATGTTACGATTGCCTATGTTATCCATTCTACTATTTCTATTTGTTCCTGGACTCGTTACTTTGACACCTGCACAACAGACATGTTAATAACAATACTAAATAGCAGTTGGAAAAAGGCAAAATAAATATAAACAAATGCAAAGGGAAGAAATTAAACTATGTTATATACTACTCTACATGCATTGAAATTTAAATGGTCGTTGTTAACCCTAGCAATAAGCTAATGGTTATGCGATTTGATTGAGTTATATGAAGTGGTGATTATGTTATGGCATAAGTTTGATATGGGCCGCGCTATTGGTTTTAATGGGTGATGGTTTCGATACATGGTTTAATTAATTGTGTTAATGGGAAGCTTGTTGGCATGTACTAAGGAATTAATGGACTGGGGATGGAGGCGACGTGCATTTACTGCACGTCACCCTTACTCCTTCATTGGACACCACCCTAATCGGGCTATTGTTCAACTGTGTTGTTGTGGTTATGCTCCGACTTTATAGCAGAGGGAGAACCGCTCGGCCAACTTGCGTTTTAAGGTGATTTTGATTACATGTATGTCTTTTTTTTCCATCCATGAGTCTGCTCTAGTTATGAAATAGATATTGGCTCAGATGTATGGGTTTGTGCTTTCCTTAAGTATGGAAACTGTGTTAAATTGTGATTTTTGGAATAAATCGTTGGTGGCTTTCACTGCAATAATGTTTGGATTCACAGTGTTATGGGTCATCCCGAGTATTAGCAGCCATAGAGGCTCTATGTCATCCTTTTTGGTTTTAGTTGGAGGGTTTCATTGGTCTGGAATGGTTGGTTGTCTTCACGCATTCGTATTCCATACCCAGTCTTAGGGTTTATGGGGTTTAATGGGTTTGAAATGCATGGTGTCACTATACATTATTCCCCTGGGCATTAGGTTGTTCATGCTACTATTGGTCCTGCAGTGGGTTATATCGCTTCTTCTCGACTCTGCTTCATCTTAGCGTTGTTAGTTGGTTGGCTGGGAGAGCCACGAGGGTTATACCATGTGTGTGCTAAGTATCGTTACAAGGCCCAAATGGACCCTTGATCCTCCGTTCATATCTTCTCATGTCACGGGATTTGTCACCCTATCCACGAAGTCAATTATGGTATTTCTTGTGTGTGCATAGTTGGTCTCAAAGGTTTTCACCATAAAGAAGAGTCAACTCTAGCCTCCCTGTGTTAGTCCACAAAGAAAACCCTTTCTTTCTCAAGAGGAGACCTTTATGGCTTGTCGGGTGTATTGTTGGTAGTTATGGATTGGTGGTGTGTTGTCGATAGAGTGTATCACTGGCTCGCCCATTGATTATGTGACAGAGGTGTTGGTTTTGGTATCTAGTCACTACAATTGTTATTATAATTGGATGGATAAGTTCAGCATGGTTAATTAGAATGAGTTGTTAAATCAAATACACAGTTGTTGTCCCTGTGTTTATTGAATTGATAAGCCGACACTTGTTTTAATTGATTAATGCACAATGATGCTTCACGCTTGATGCATTGGTATGAGTGGCGTTCCTATAGAATGAATCAATGGTTATCGTAACTATGTGTTTTTAATGGCCTAATGATTATTGCAATCGGGGTGTTTATGGAATTTCCATCCACTGTATATGTATGGTTATTTGATTGTGTCGTCAAGGATGGGCACCAGTTTTACACAATATGATTTTGGTTCTAGTTTGATTGATTTGACCAATATGTTGATGCCTCCTTCTGTTGGATTGATAGCTCGGCACGATAGGTTGAGTTAATAATACTGTGGTTGTGTGTTTTAGAATTGTCAAATGGGAATGTTACAATTGTGGTAATTATGGCATGGTTATCCACTATGTTTGTTATTGATATTAATTGATTTCTCCATTAGAAAAGGTCACGGGTTTTTGAACATGTCTTTGCTTCAATTTGATCGGTTTTTGTTGTAAAATTGGGCCTATTGTTGATGCCTCGTTGTATTGGATGGATAGCCCAGCATTTTGAATGTTTAGATTCAAAGCAAATTGGACTTTTACAGTCACAGAAATACACTTGTGTTTGGTCGTGGTTTGTGTTTTCTACAGCGTATCGTGAGTTGAGGTGGTGATTGTTGTCTGTGTGTTTAAATGGCAAGTTAGGATCTTGCAAATTTGCTTATGAATTGTGGTGTCAACTGTCCACTCTGTATGTTAAATGAATACCATGTTTTTTAATAGTGATAGGAACTGGTGTTGTGATAGTATAACTTCATTTCAATTCAATTATTAAATGATTAAAAGACAAAATCGAGCAAGACATTTGGGTTTGTATTTGATGATTGGAATCATTCGTGGGCAGTGGTTGTTTTTTATGTTGAACAGAGTGGAAATGGTTTATTGTTATGCATTTGGGAATTGTTATAAGATGTTAAACAGATAAATAAGAGGAGCATAACTCCTCTACAGATTGTTGTGGAATGCATACTGCCTTGTTTGATGACACTATGTTAAGTATTTGATTTCAAACAGTCAGCAAGTTAATACCCAAAGTTGTTTGAATTATGCACACAGTAGTGGTTTTTTGGGTCATAGTCGTAATTTGGTTGGTAGATTTATTTACAAAGTGGTTTTATGGATCACTTAATTAATTTTATGAATAGTAATCACTCTCTTTCCCTACCATTATTTCGCATTCCGCTAATTACAACCCCCTCGCCTTCCCACATTCGTTTTTCACTCCTTGTTCTAAAATTAATTACAGTCAAGAAAAATTTTGTATTGAAGCAATTTAAAGTTGTTGGATTATAATGTTGTTCTCTTTGGTTGCATTACAATTGATTGTTGTGGTCTTTGAGAAGTAACCATGTTTCTTTCCCCCTCATTTTATCATTTTTTCGCTTATTACAAGCCCCTCGCATATCCCAGGACCTTTTGTTCACCCCCTGCTCATTGACGATAGTTAAACAATTTTTATGGATTGGATTGCATGAGCCTGATATGTTGTTGAGACAAAATCTATTTCATATTTGTAAAGAGTTATCATCTATGGTTTTTTAAAAGACTATTTGCTAATCCATCATGCATGCAGGAATGAGTTTTTTCAACCGAGGTAGTCATGGCAAAGGCAACCAAAGGAGAGGTAATTGGAATAGAGGCCCAAGAAGGCCAAGGTTCTCCATATACTTTGATGTTGACTCGCAAGAGTTAGGCCAGTTTTTTCAGGGCAGATGTTTCAATTGGATTGGCCAAGGAATGGTCCAACCTAGGCCTGAAACACCTCCTTTCCAATCTCCACAAGCCCCTGGTATTCTCATGCCCCCTCATGTCTCATTGCAACCCGAGGTTCCCGAAAACGACGGATGGTAAGAGATTGTCCACCCGACAATCTCCAAACATCATGGCTGACCCAATTTGTCCCTACCTGCTCCCCCGCCTATTAACTCCATTGTCCAAGTTGGACCCCTGCACTCACTAATTAAGTCCTCTCGTGCTAGAAAAAGGCTTAAAATCGAGGCCCACCATGCCCTTAACAAAGGAAAATACATTACTGCCCCTTACTCACCCTCCAATGGCTCTAATAAATCGGTGTCTTCCTGGATGCATTTGTGGGATGATTGTTCTCATGTGATCAGCGAGATTAGGCCTAAAGTCTCAGTGCAGCCAAAGGAAAATACAAAAAAATCAAAGTGTGACAGCAGAAATCAAGGAAAGATTGCATCTCAGAGTGGGAAATATGGATTTTGGTTTTTTTTCATATATTGTTGCTGATAGTTGACTTCAGAAATTTTTGGACAGCATATTTTATTTTGTGGATATATGAGTAATGCATTTTTGAAAATAATTTCAAATATCAATGAGCTAAATTGACAAATGTTAATGTGTTGAGGGGAGTCACAAGGAGGGGTGTTTTTCTTAACTAATTAGTTATGTTATGATTGTTATGAGTTAAAGGGAGTCACAAGGGGTCCCACCTACTAGTTATTATTTATTTAAAACCCTTATTATGATTTATTACTTTTCTTCCCTTAACTAAAAATTTGGTTGAGTTTTAGCTAACTTAACTAATGAGTTGTTTCAACTACTTCAACCAATTCTAATTTGATTAAAGGAAAAAGGAAAGAGAGGAACAAGAGGAGGATAGAAGGAGAAGCATACTAAGGTTTCCTCTTTGAGTTTATGTTGAGATAGTTTAGTTTTCATTCATTCCTTAATTTATCACAAGCCTAATTCTCTTTTATGATAGCAAGGTCTTATTGTAGACAACAACATTCAAGGATTAATTACATCATTCAAACACTTGTTTTTTAGAGGTGTTGATCTATATTTGATAGTCTGTGTAGACTTGTCTGTTTTGGCATTTTGATGGTGGAAAGTCTTTAACCAAGGTTTTTTGTGCTAGATTATTCTTGATGAAGTAAGTAACTCTGCAATTCTTCATTTATTTTTGAATGGTTATGGTAAATTTGATTTTTCATTTTTAAGATTATGAAATTGCTAGTTTGAAACCCTAGGGGAGAAGCACATGTTATTGTCCTTTTCCTTATAATTTTCCACCTACTTGATTTTGCTAGAAAACATCTATTTTGAAGAATACACTAGAGCCCTACCTTTGTATCACTCTAGTATCATTGCTTCATTAGCTTCATATATTTTATTTCAAGATTGATCTAAGGAAGAAGGAAATTGCTAGGGCCTAGGGCCAAGAAATAGATTTTTGCATCAGCCAACAGTGTTGTCTTCCCTAGGACATCAATCCCTTCAAAGATGAGGTATTGTGTGATACTGCTCCCCTTGAAATTTGTGATGTTCTTTTAGGCCAACCATATTTGTGGAAGCGACATGTTGTTTATGATTTTATACCCCGTAGTGTTATTATTACTTTGGGTAGACAATTGTACAGGATACCAGATGTAGCACCGCCTACCGCTATTTCTTTAATCTCTGCTAAGCAATGTAGTAAGGTCATTTCACATACCGGGAAATTCGTCTTCTTTGTGATCCTTACCTGCAGTGAGTAGAAGGTCACCACCACATCTGTGACCTCTACACATAGTCTCTTTTTGCAGCAGAAGTAAGTGGAAGGGATCATGGAAGAGTACAGAGACATCTTCTCCTCACCCACCAAGGTACCAATGCACTGCCAATTCAAGCATCCAATTGATCTAACCCCTAGTGCACCTCTACCTAATCGACCAGTCTATCATCGCTCACTGATAGAAAATGAAGAAATTATGCGCCAGATCCAAGAGCTGCTTCAAAAGGGAAACATCTGACCTAGCTCCTCCCCTTGCAAAATCTTGATTGTACTAGTGCAAAAGAAATATGGGACATGGCGGCTCTACATTGATTACATAGCATTAAACAAAATCACAGTCAAGAACCGATACCCAATTCCCTGAATTGATGACCTTCTTGACCAACTCAAGGGTGAAAATTTCTTCAATAAGATTGACCTAAAGTCTGGCTACCACCAGTTTCCCATCGAACTGATTGATGTATGGAAGACAACTTTCAAATATAAAGAAGGTCCCTTCAAATGGTTGGTCATGCCCTTTGGCTTAACAAATGCACCAGCAACTTTCATGATGTTGATGGATCATGTATTGAGACCCTTCACCAACTCTTTTGTGGTGGTATATCTCGATGACATTCTCATATTCAGCAGAACTTGGAAGGAGCACATGCAGCATAGTCAACAAGTTTTGGGCACTCTGCGGCAGCACAAGCTATATGCCAACTTGGAAAAATTCTCCTTTGGCATGAACAAGTTCCAATACTTGGGCTACATCGTTGATGAGCATGTGGTACATGTGGATCCATCTAAGATCCAAGTCATCTATGACTAGCCAGCCCCGACCACAAAAACCAAGATTTGGAGCTTCTTGGGACTTGCCAACTTCTACCGAAAGTTTGTGTTGGGATTCTCCCATATTGCATGGGCCCTCAGCAAAGTGACCAAGGGAAATGGAAAGGAAAAATTTTCATGGGGGAAGGTATAATAATGAGCATTTGATGATCTGAATCATCGCTTGTCCTCAGCTCAAGTACTCTCCTTACCTGATATGCAACAACCATTCGATATTGAGACTAATGCCTCCAACTATGTTGTAGGCACAGTTCTCACTCAGCACGGTCATCCAATAGCATACCATAGTGAGACACTCTCAGATATCCTCTGGAAATACCCCACATATGACAAGGAAATGTATTCCATTGTGGAAGCATGTCGTCAAAGGAAACATTACATTCTGGGAAAGGATACAATCATCCACACTCATCACAAGACTCGGTAGTTCATACAAACACAAGGGAAGTTGTAGAATGATTGCCATCAAAAGTGTTCCACATACATGTAGTGGTTTCATCTCAACATCAAGTATAAGACAGGGAGCACAAATCATGTCGATGATCGCCTCAGTCTACCTCCCATTGCTACACTCACCATCGTGCTCCATTCTTGTGGTCATGCAGCATCTGAGTGGCCCCAAATTTATCAGCGTGACCCTAACTTTTCCACCACCTATCAAATCTTGGGTATAGATGTGAATGTCACCAATTTTCACATTTAGGATGGACTGTTATGCCATATAGGCCACCTTTTTGTTCCCTCAAGAGAGCATGAAAAGATTATTTGGAAGGCTCACTACAGTCGAATGGCAGGACATTTTGGTGTGGAGAAAACTGTGGTCGTTCTACATAAACATTTTTATTGGCCAAAAATTCGACAGGAAGTCAGCAAGTATATCAGATCTTTCACTACCTATGTCATTGCCAAGCCAGCCATCAAGAAGCAAGGCTTATACACCCCTCTTCCTACTCCCAAGAGACCTTGGGAATCCATCTCGATGGATTACATGTTTGGCCTTTGGTCCACCAAGGAAGGAAATGATTGTGTATTTGTGGTGGTTGATCAGTTTTAAAAGATGTCCATTCTCACAGCCTATAAGAAGAGCATCACAATGGAAGATACTACCAATCTCTTCTTCGAACAGATGTGGGTCCATTTTGGGATACCACATACCATCATCTCATATCGGGACAGCAGGATCCTCACCACTTTTTGGTCAATCTACGGTCACTATTGGACACCAAGCTCACTAAATCCACTGCCTTCCACCCCCAAACTGATGGCCAAAAAAAGGTCTTCAGTCGAATGATTGTGCACATTCTACACATGTATAACTCTAAGCATCCATGTACATGGGATGAGAGTCTTCCCTATGTTCAGCACATCTACAACAGGGCTCTCCATAGCTCCACCGTCCATATCCCATTTCAGGTGGGGCTGGGATTCCAACCCTTGGGTCCCATTGATGTTGCACTACCTCTTGCAACCACACAGGAATAAGCTTTCCATGTTCAGTCTAAGGCCAACAAATCCACCAGATTCATTTAGCTGATTCAACACATCTTCCAACAAGTCCATGAGATTTTGTAGAAAGCCAATTCTAAGTACAAGCGGCGCCATGGTCAAAATTGGGTATTGCACAAGTTTCAGGTGGGAGACAAGGTCTGGTTACATTCTTAGAAAGAGTGCCTTACAGGGCCCCATCGAAATCTCTGTCCACTTCACTATGGACCTTACACTATCACCAAGGTTGTGGGTGACAATGTTTTTGAGCTCAACGCTCCCCCCTTCCTTATCTTGCACCCAATGTTCAATGTGGACCTCCTTCAGCCATGTTTTCCACCATTATTGGACACCTCGGAGATCGCAGAATAGTTGACACCAACATATGTCAACCTTGACTACATGGAACAAGCATCCACTGATCATATAGTGGACACATAGGTCAAGGGCACTTGCCAACAGAGGATCCATCTTTATCGAGTTGTCAAGGTAGGGCAGCTCCTGCACCAAGGCAAGTGGCTCACCCAAGTCCAAATTAGGCAGAAATTTCCTCACTTGATGGGGGCACTCAACGCAATGGATATCATTTCTTCCTAATGGGGGAGGACTAATCCAAGTGGATATTGGTGGCCACCCACCTACTCCAACTAGCTCATATTAACAGTTTTTAGTTCAACACATTTCTCTGTAATGATGATATTTCTTTGTAATGTGGGTTATCCACTTCCATGGTTTTCCTAAAACCCTACACAGCATCCAGGTGGATATCGATGGCTGCCCACCTATTCCAACTGGCTTATTTTGGAATTTTTCATGTCAGTACATCTTTCTATACTTCCAGGGTCATTTTGGGTCCCTAAATAGTGTTTTTTTTGGCTTGCCAAAATAAAACTGTAGACGAAGTTATATTTTCATGGGATAATACGTATTTCTCGAAAAGACATTTCCAACGGGCTATCACATGCCTAAAATAGAGGTTGTATGCAAAATTGACGACCACAGGAAATTGAGGTACCAAATTACCCATCGGGGCCCACATAACGTTTGGTGTTTCATCTCCTAGGGTTAGGTTTTTGGATGTCTAGGGTTTTATCATTCATGAATAATGTTAAAAATGCCTTTGGAGCCTCATTGTAATCATTTTTCTCTGACGAATTCATGTAGCAGTCACATCTCTTCTCATAGATAGCTACCACCATTTGAGCAAGTTGTTTTTAGTTCTGCAGTTTCAACCTATTTTCTTTATTCAATAGAAGTTATTGTTCATTGGATATCTATTTTTGTTCTTTGTATCTCTGTGTCATTGTATTCAATCTGTTATTCATTTCGTTCCGCTCAAAAATCCAGATCATTCTTGCATTGAATGTAATATATAATGATATCGCTTACTATTGAGTTTTGCGTTGACAGAAGTCAAGAGGAACATCTAACGTCCAAAACAAATATGTAGAATAAAATATCATAACTTTATCTTAAGTATAGATATTTCAAATTCCCACAAATTTGCATCAAATCTTTTTAATCTCACTAGATGCTTAATAATTATCGGTAATTCTTAAGATAAGAATGTATATTGGTTTTTCATAATTCCAACTCTTACACCTTCCATTAATTTCCTCTTCTTGCTTGCATGGCCCTTTTGAAATTAATCTATGCACAACCTATCATTTACTTGCATTTTAAAAAATTTAATCTTGAATATGCATCCATCAATAAAGGAGATGTGGGTACCTCCTAATGAGAATTTGTAAATTCCAGCAGTCGTGGATGAACTTTTTTTTCCCATGATTACAATGGGCTTAACTCACCTTGCTCCCTCTTTGTAAGACTCCAAAATATCATTCATATGGGTGACAAGAAACTCTCGCATCGAAAATTTATCATATATCAAAATATATTCTACCTTGATTGTTTCATCCAACATGATACAACCTGAGTGAGCCTAATGTTTAAGAACATGTGTTTCCTCCTAAGAGGTTATAAGTTCAAATCTAGATGGGGGTAGGGTATGTATACCTCTGTAGAATTTACCAGTCAAATCACTAGGCGGAGGGGGTCCCTTGTCCCACAAACAAGGGGGTCTCATACACCAATTTGGTGACTGGCTTGGTCGTGACCTTAAAATTAGATTATTAGTAGTAGTAGTAGTAGTAGTAGTAGTAGTAGTAGTAGTAGTAGTAGTAGTATTACTTGATGTGTACCTAGTGTTGGAATATTCACCAATACTGAGAGGGGGGTGGATCAGTATTGATAACTTTTTACCATTTTTAATCACAACATGTAAACATTAACTTATCAACAATTTATAATTTGTGATTGAATTCAAGATATCATAAACATATAACCACAGATACACAGTACAAAATAATTTTACATGGAAACCCAAATGGGAGAAAAACAAAGAACACTTTTTAATATATACCTTGAATATTACATCCACAAAAAGAACCAACTTCCAATATTCTCTAGCACCAACTAGAAGGAGACACCAACCCCCTACTTACAGACTCCAACATGAAGGAAGCTACAACTCCTTAAATTCTCCAACTCCAACTGGAAGGAGACTCTAACCCCCTTGTTTACTGGCACCAACCTGAAGGAAGCTCCAACTCCCTAGATTCTCCAGCACCAACTTGAAGGAGGCTCCAACCCCCTTTCCTTTCCCCTTCCTTCCTCTGAAAAATACAAATGAGAGAATCAACATCTCACTATTACTGTCACTAATATTGATACATCATCGTCATCAAAACTGGTTCAACCCAACAACCACATAGAGCTTATGCTAAGATCTCCAAGAATATCCCAAAATCATATGCCCAAAATCACCAAGATATGCATCAAACCATGTGTCAAGATATCCAAGATATACCTCAAACCATGTGCCAAAATATCCAAGATACAAGCCTCAAGCACATGTCAAAATATCCAAGATACAAGCCTCAAGCATGACCTCAGAGCATATTTCATAACCTCCAAGATATTCCTTAAGAATATACTAAAACATGCCTTAAGCATGTGCCAAACCATCCAAGATATTCCTTAAAGCATATTCCATAACCTCCAAGATATGCCTCAAGTATATGCCAAAATCTCCAAGATACAAGCCTCAAAACATAGAAAAAAACATACATTACCACATGTGAACAACCTGGTGCATGAGATATCAGATATTCAAACCCTCCTCAACTTCAACATCAAGAAGAGTACCTTCCTCAAAAAATTTCATCAGCCTCGCGAGACTGGACGGAGCAACAAGTGGGGCCTCGTGTGACTATACCAAGACAACCAGCGGGGGCCTCATGGGACACCCTATGCTTGACCCATGGGGGTCTGCTCAAATAGGGTTCTCTAAAAACCCTTCTCCATTCTGCGGCACCAATCACTCCCTCCTTCGTACAACTCCACTACTAGACTTTCACTAAAAAATCACATCCTTTCTGGGTGATTAAATGAGAGGTTCTTGATGTGTATTTATACCCTTCCAAGTAACTTATTTACTTGATCTTTGAGCCAATATGTAACTTATTTTTTGCAATAAATTTTCTCTTTTACTTGACTTTAGGGCCAAATTGTAACTTCTTTGACCTTAAATCTAGGGCTTATTTACCATACTTTGGGGATTCATATTTAAAAGGGAATAACTTATCAACTGTGACGAACACGTGGTGTGCCACTTATCATTGGAAATGGCATGGTGAGGACTATCAATCTATGATGGTTATAAATGTATTTGTAGTGTCCCTCATGTTATTTTTCTTCAATTAACTTCAGGCTTCATCACCACGCCTCTCGGGATTCTTAACAACTTAACCATATTTCCAGGGCTTCTTGTATACCTCCTCAAATCATCTTCCCGAGAGGGACATGCTTAAAGCTACAACATAAGGGGACCACTTTGGAGATTCATTCAAATAAACCCATCAATTCTAGGGGCTTCTAGACCTGCTTCAAGGCTTCTTCTAGGGTTGACATCAATGAAAAGCAAGTTTCCAACAATCTTCCCCTTTGGCATTGATGGAAACACTCTACTCCCTCTTTCTTCACACTTTCTATATATCTCTCCTGATTTCTCTCATGATCTTTCTCTCCTCCTTTGACATCAATGGCAAAGGGTAACTCCCCCTGACGATTTATCTCCCCCTATCTTCTTTGCAAGATGTTGTGTATGTCAATGTGGGGCTTCTTGTATATGCTTCATTTCCTCTCTTCCAGGGATTCTTGTCCATTGGTACTTCCTAGTGTAATCCATCGACGTATATTAAAAGTGTTCATGTCAAAGTTACTTCATCACTTGACTTCAAATATTCATGTATTTTCATGTCTTCAATGAGATGACATCGATGACATAATCATTCAACCATATCCTCTTGATGGTTTCTCTCCCGGTGTCTTGTTGTGTCTATGACGAATTTCCTTCCTGTGAATAGTCAGTTCCACCTATCAATATGCTTATTTTCTAAGTCATATGCTTTACTAAACATTCCTCTTCAGCTCATGCCTGGAATCATGAATCTCTACCTCAAAGGTGTGCTAATGATATACCTCATAAGTGTTAGATGACCTATTCATACCTGCATGGGGATGTGTTCCTAAAAACTTCTCCTTAATCAACTAATATGCCACGAGACATTATGTACCTCTTCCATCAGACCATTCAGAATCTTCCTTCCCAAAATCTGCAAACACTTCAAACTGCTTGAAAGATAGTTCTCCAATATGTAATAGTTGTTGCTTAGACTCCCCTACTTCAATATTCACAGTACTGGGAGTCTCCAAACCAGATTACTTAGAACAATACATAAGCCTGCTCTACTGCAGGATCATCATTCTGAATTCTGAAATCTTCCTCTTTGTCTGTAGATTCGTCATGATTTCGCAATTATGTAAATCTTGTGAGTATGATATTTCGGAGTTTTCCATTCACTTGTCCTTCTTATTTTTTATTTCTTCTCCAAACCTTCTTGTATTCGATATCATTTTTTTCCTTCAAGGAAGACTCCATCATGCTTCTACAATCATGAGCTATGTGTCCATAGTTGTGGAATTTGTAACATTCAATATTGTAGGGGGCCACATAAACATTTATTGCTTGAACATTTCTTCCATATGCTCTACAATCTACAACTTTATGTCCAAAGTTATTACAAGTAAAAAAATAACCAGGAAAGAAACTTTGATACATGGAAGCCAGTGATCCTCTTTGTGATGTAGTCCTTCTGAATTCATACCTTAGTTGATCATTATCTTCTCTTCTATTGTTTCCTTCACAATGATTAAAGCTTCTTTGATGCCTAGAGGTAGAATATCTTCTTCGAGATACACCTCTTATGCATTCATTACTTCCCATTTTTTATTGTTGATTCTACATTCCTCTCTTGAATGATCTCCATTACCTAAATATTTTCCTTTGAAGGCTTGCATTCTTCCCTTTTGATGGGACCTCTGGTGATTTCTGCATAGCTCTTTTGTTTTGATTCTCTTTATGTCGTTGTGGAGCTTGAACCATTCTCAGTATGAGTTTGTTTGTATCCTATTTCAAACTTGTCATCACATGGCCTTTGACTGTTGATGATTTCATTCAATATTTTGGTGTTGTTACCAAAGTTATGTCGAACGTCCTTCTTTTGAATTTCATTTCTTAGTGATACTATTTATGCTTCCAAAGACTCATTTATTTTCTACTTTTGTTCCAACTAATTTTTTAGTGTTTCTTCAATTACTTTGGCTTCTTCTAGCTGGAATTTTAAATTTATGATAATATGTTGGACTTCTTCAGAATTTTGTTCGACTTTTGATAACTTTCCTTTAGCTTGATCAATTATTATTTGAGGGACTTGTTTTTCTTCCTTTCCCTTTTTAGCTCATTCAAGATCCACTTCACCTTCTTCATAATCTTCTTTGTCATTTTCAAGGTTTCCTTTTTGAGTTTTCGTTGCCATGAAGAGAACTATTTTTTAATCATTGTCAATCATTATCCTCATCAGACGAGCAACTATCTTCTTTTGAGTAGAGTATTTTCTTTTATTTTCTTTCTTATTTTTTATATTTCTTTTCTTTCTTGGAAACTTCTTCTTCATCACTATCTAAATTCTTAGCATAAGCACATTTAGCAGCAAAGTGACCAATTTTACTAGAATTAAAGCACATTAAGGGAATCTTACCTTTGTACTTGTCGGTTCCTCTCTTCAACTTCCTTACGAAGTTGGCTATTTATTAATCTTCATTTGAATCATCGCTACAGCTGCAGTTTGACTTTGACTTTTTCTTATTCTTTCTTGTCTTCTTGAATGCTTTGAAGGTTGCTTCCTTCTTTGATGGATTATCCTGGTCTATTCTCATTTCATAGGCTATAAGTATTCAATGTAACTCGTCTATGCTCAATGTAGCAATATGTGCCCTTTCTTCTAGGGCTAAAATATTAGGATCAAATCTCAACGGAAGAGATCTTAGTACCTTTTGAACAATTATTGGTTCTTTTATTTCTTCTCCTAATCCTTTAATAACATTCATTATTTCATCATCTTTCATAAAATAAGATGCAATATCTTCATCTTACTTCATTTTTAGTTGTTCTAATTGACCTCTATAAGTTTAAATCTTGGCCCCTTTGACTTTGGCATCACCTTCGTAAACACTTTGAAGTTTGTCCCTGTTATCACACAAATTGTAGATTGGGAAAAGCCCGACCCAACCATCAATTTGCAACAACTTAGAGAGAACCTACCCACTATCACCTTAGGCAGGTGTTCCCATCACTTTAAAGGTGAGGTAGTCACCTCAAGAGGGGAATCTCGGTGACCCTAGAGGGAAATGAGATGGAAAAGGAGGTGTATGAATGGATGCCCCTAAAGGTAAATTTTCTAGATGGAAAATGGATCTTGGGAATGATTCTAGAGGATCGCTTAAGGTTTTCAATGATTTGAGTAACCTGCCAAGTGTGAATACATGCCCGAGACACAAGGAAAACCAAGCATATGATATAATATGTTAGTTGGACAAGCAAGTTAATATTTCTCTCCCTAATTGCAGAAAAATTAAATGATATATATCAGCATCTAGAAGATAATAAAGGCTGCAATATAAGTGCTAAAAGTATGTTTGAATAAGCAAGAGTCAAGCTAGTGAAAGCTAGCTTAACTCAACAATGATAAAGAAATATTCTAGCACAACAACAAGGCTAAAACAAAATCTTATTGTAGTGATATTTACCAGTCTTATGGTTGTATCAAACCAAGCTTTATAACATAAAAATCAGCCAAAGAAAACCACTTCTAACTAGCTCAACAAGTGCGTTAGGGTTAGTATTTTGTTAGGGAAAAGTTGTATACAATTCCTAGAGCTAGTTTAGGAGTTATTATGGGTTAGAGAGTTAGTTTTCTACAGCCCTAATGGTTGTAGGTTAGTTTTGTAACATAAACAATATTTAATGGTTGCAAGAGGACGCTTCAATGAGGCAAGAGAGCCTAGGTCTCAAGGAACAACTTCCAAAAGAGATAACTTCAAAACTTAAAACTTTCACGTTTACCAATGCAATGTTTTATTTATCCATTGCAATTATTAGTGCCTTTTATTATAGGTTAATGGGGTCAAAGAAAATATCTAAATCTACTGGCTCCTTTGGGGTATAAACCCTCTTATTCCCCAAGGTAAGTAACATAGCTAGGGTTTTAAGACTAAGGGTTGTATGCCCTTATACTTCCTTAGCAAAACCCTTGCAAACAATAAATTCTATGCTTGAAAATGTGATGAAGCTAAAGTATAGGTTTGTGCACTTATGCTCCCTACCTAGCCTTATCAAAATCTACCTTTAAGCTTGAATTACAAATGATAACAATAAGTAAAGGCTTACCAATCCAAATAGCTACAAGATGGACCATGACATGCCAAGATAATCACCACAATAGCAAAAGAATGACCTCCTATGGCTAGCACATCATCATCATCAACTCCACATCCAAAGAGAAACCATATCATATCACAAGATAGAAAAAATCCTCAAGGGTAGCTAAAATTTTAGTCCAATATTTCTCACAATGGGAGAGTTATGGTTCTAAAATGAGATCTTATGATCTCTATTTATACAAAACGTCACTAACATATTGTGTCCACATTTGCAAGGGTGAAACATAAGACAAGGGGTCCACAACCCTTATCTTACCCCTTGCAACCAAATAATATTAAACAATTCATATTTAAATTCACTTTCACACAAAAGAAAACCCTAAAACAAGAGGACGTCACCCCTTTAGGGGACGTTTTGACACTAGGAGCAAGTCGTTGGAGTTGGAGATGCATAGTTAGGCCTCCAAATTCCACATGTAAATCATATAGTCCATCTCCTCGTGGTCAATGCCTCCTTCTCCTCAAAACATTCATGTTTCAATGATCCATGTCTTCACCACCAAACCCTAGCCCCTCTAGGTGACGTCAAGCCTTTAAAGGTCATGTTTTTCCTCTCCTAGGAAAATCATTTAGCATGTAAGGGCTAGGTCATGTCATCAACAATGTATTCTAGGACTCCGAAGGTATGTCTCTCTCATCCAGTGTACAGGCCTTCGGCATCCAACCTTTGGGCTTCAAGCCCCATGGAAGCCCAAACTAGGCTTGTTCCTCCAAAATTGTTCACCAACTAGGACCTACAAAGACAAATAAGCACACCCTCCAAGGATCTCAAATCATAATATCATGGTGAGTAAATCAAATCAGTAAATGAACCACCTAAGCATGTGTATCAAATATTACCCGATCAAACAAGTAAGTGCTCAAAGACATTATGTGACTTGCCAAGCTTGGATATAGGAGGGTTGACGAGGTGTCCTATTGGATAGATATTTCCTTAGGTCAAGGATTGTTTCCCAAGTGATCCCCCTCTGATCCATGTGAAGTAGATGAAGTGATTAAGGATCAAGACTCACTGGGCATGGGGTTCATGACATACAGGGGGTTGTAGTGTCTCATTCATGGGTTCCTTTGGAGGGTGTGTGGCACCTTCGTTTGCAATGCACTTTTTCCAAGCCCATACTCTTGCCATTCTTTGTTTATTTAATGTTTTAAAGGATGGGTTTAAGGCCACTATCCTGGCATGATTTCCATACAATGACAATGTCACTCACAAATACCTTGCGGAAATGAGAAGGTTGGCTTATGATGAGACCCCCTTTCTCTCAGTTGTGCAACTGAGAGCCACTACCCTGGCTTGGTGGACAGATGATGGTAATTTCATACTGCTAGATACCCATGATCATGATAGTTCATCTCATGATGAGACCTCCTATCCTCTAATTAACCTCCTAAGCATTCTATAATTTATTCTTGTGGGTCCCCCTTTTCTTAAAGAGAAGTGTTTCATTACTTTCTTGGTGGATCCCTGGGTGAAGCATTTGAAAGGTTTATATAGAGGCTTTTATCTTTTTTCCAACAGCAATCCCTCTGGGTATTCAGCGCCTTCTTCCCATATAATGAGGGACAACCCCTTCTTGGGTCAATACACCCTAAAATCCCAAGAGACAAGGAAATGGGGTGTTTAAGTGATGGAAAGTGGTAAGTATGGCTGGGAACTATACGATGGTTCTTCAAGGGAGTTCCTAGTAGCAAACCCATTCTCAAGGAACACCACTTACTAGGGCACAATGTCAACCACCAAGGTGAAACAAGGCAAAAGGCATAATGTTGAAGCATATGTCATGAAATCTAAAGCAGTCTAAGATACAACATACTCAAAATGCCTCAAATATTGAAATGAAACTCACCATAATACCTGACTTGTACCTCATGGATAAATTCCAAGTGCCTCTCGGAAGCCAGCTGGTGTGGTGGATTTCATTTGAAATCCTGAACTCTGTGGTGGTGGGAAGGATCTCAATTTGTGCAAGTGGATATTGTCGATCGTGTAGTCTCTCAGCACTCTATATCTGCAACATGAGGGCCTAGAGACATAATCTCCTTAGTTATCCCACAAAATGGGGATAAAAATCCCAAATATCCTTTGTAGAGTCACAATGCATAACCTTGACATATATTGAACTAGCCAGGCCACTCAAAATAGTATGTTTAGCCTTTGAATTGTTTTCATTGAGTTTATTTCATCTTTATTTGTTGGGGGAGTGGCAGGTGTCTTGTATCTGTCTACTACTTCTTTCCAGATATCAAATCTTTTTGCTTGCACAAACATTTTTGTCCTTCTACTCGAGAAGTCGTTGTTCTGACCATCAAACAGTGGTGTTCCATTCTTGGTGCACTCCATGATCTACCTTCCAATGATTAGACTATTTCTGAAGGACCTTCTCTGATACCAATTGTTGGAATATTCACCAACACTGAAAGGGGGGGTGAATCGATAATGAGCACTTTTTACCATTTTTAATCACAACATGTAAACATTAATTTATCAATAATTTATCATTTATGATTGCATTCAAGATATCATAAACATATAACCACAGATACACAGTGCACAATAATTTTACGTGGAAACCTAAATCGGAGAAAACCATGGAACACTTTTTAATATATATCTTAAATATTACATCCATGGGAATCACCAACTTCCAAGACTCTCTAGAACCAACTATAAGGAGGCACCAACCCCCTATTTACAGGATCCAACCTGAAGGAAGCTACAACTCTCTAAATTCTCCAACTCCAAATGGAATTAGACACCAACCCTATGTTTACAAGCTCCAACCTGAATGAAGCTACAACTCCCTAGATTTTCCATCTCCAACTGGAAGGAGGATCCATCCCCCTTGTTTACATGCACCAACCTAAAGGAAGCTCCAACTCCCTAGATTCTCTAGCACCAACTAGAAGAAGGATCAAACCCCCTTTCATTTCCCCTTCTTTCCTCCTGAACATATAAATGAAAGAATCAACATGTCACTGTTATTGTCACCGATATCGATACATCATCATCATCAAAATTGGTTCAACCGAACAACCACATAGAGCTTATGCCAAGATCTCCAAGAATATCCCAAAATCATATTCCTAAAATCACCAAGATATGCATCAAACCATGTTCCAATATATCCAAGATATACCTCAAACCATGTCTCAAAACATCCAAGATACAAACCTCAAGCATATGTCAAAATATCCAAGATACAAACCTCAAGCATGTACCAAAACATGCCTTAAGCATGTGTCAAACCATCCAAGATATGCCTCAAAGCATATGCCACAACCTCCAAGATATGCCTCAAAAATATACCAAAACATGCCTTAAGCATGTGTCAAACCATCCAAGATACGCCTCAAATCATATGCCATAACCTCCAAGATATGTCTCAAGCATATACCAAAATCTCCAAGATACAAGTCTCAAAACATAGAGAAAAACATACGTTACCACATGTGAACAACCTGGTGCATAAGATATCATATATTCAAACCTTCCTCAACTTCAGCATCAAGAAGAGTACCTTCCTCAAAAGTTGTCCTCAGCCTCGCGAGACTAGTTCGAGCAATAGGCAGGGTCTCGCATGATGATACCAGGACAACCAGCAGGGGCCTCACAGAACACCATATGCTTGACCTGTGGGGGTCTGCTCAAATAGAGTTTTCTAAAACCCCTTCTCCAATCTACGGCTTCGAGCACTCCCTCCTTCGTACAACTCCGCTACTTCACTTTCACTAAGAAATCACATCCTTGCTTCGTGATTAAATGAGAGGTTCTTGATGTGTATTTATACCCTTCCAAGTAACTTCCTTACTTGATCTTTGAGCCGGCATGTAGCTTCTTGTTTGCAACAACTTTTCTTTTTTACTTAACTTTAGGGCCAACTTGTAACTTCGTTGACCTTAGATCTGGGGCTTCTTGACCATACTTCGGGGTTTCATCTTTAAGAGGGCATAACTTATCAACCGTGAGGAACCACGTGGCATACCACCTATTTTTAGAAACAGCATGACGAGGATTATCAATTTATGATGGTTTTGAATTCATTTGCAATGTCCTTCATGTTATGTTTCTTCAATTAACTTTGGTCTTCATGACCACAACTTTGGGGCTTCTTGTAGACTTCTTCAAAGTTTCTTCCCGTGAGGGCCATGCTTAAAGTTATTCCATAAGGGGACCACTTTGGAGGTTCCTTCAAATAAACCCATCACTTCTGGGGGCTTTTGGACCTACTTCGGGGTTTTTTCTAGGTTTGACATCAACGACAACCAAGTTTCCAACACCTAGTGATTGTAACTTAATTTCTCAAGGAGACTAAGAGGATAGACTTGCATGTCATTTGTTCAACTTTAGGGCATAAGACATTGTTAGTGGGAGAAATATAAAGATCAAACAAGAGATTGATGTGCAGATATAAACCC
The DNA here is from genome assembly GCA_009831015.1 of Picea engelmannii. Taxonomy (NCBI): domain Eukaryota; kingdom Viridiplantae; phylum Streptophyta; class Pinopsida; order Pinales; family Pinaceae; genus Picea; species Picea engelmannii. The sequence continues at coordinate 2,883,292 of ML776811.1, forward strand.
TTTTGAGTTCTCACTTATGGTTTTACAACTATTGTTTCATGTGCAGATCTGGTGGAAATATATGTGTAGGTTGTTTCTCAATCCTAATGCAATCATTTAAAACATTGCTCAGGTCTAATCCCCAATAATTTAGGCTATGGATATGGATCCTAGGGTGGCATTGTTCCAAATTTATTCTAAAAACATATTTCAAATATTCCATTCTAGATCTCTATTTATCTACAATGTTATTCTAGATCTATAATTTCAAGTCTATAAATTTAATTGGGATGCCCATAGGCCTTGAGGGTTGAAACCTTAGATATGATACCATATGTAATGCCACAATCTAAATAAAATATATAGATACCCAATTGACACAAAGATAATTAACAATGCAAAGATCCATTGATTCCAACATAGGGAACTCTAATGAAATTACTTAACCTATAGGAGCAGCGGTGAGGTACTTACCTATCAAGAAGGAACCAACATACCTATAATTCTAGTGACTTTGGGAGTGTAGAACTATCTTTATCCTTAATCTGAAGAAAATGCAACCACAAAATTGGTGACAACTCTCCACCCAACCGTAGACCTTGCTACTATAATATTCAGTAGCAGGTCACCCTCGAGCCCTCAATCAACTACCCAATCAACAATTCTTTAGCCTTTTCTCGATCAAGGAGAGATGTATTTTTCTTCTTCTTTTCCCTCTTTATATAGAGACCATATGTGGTAAAGAACCGAATCCCCTAGGATCCTTTATTTACTTATTTATTATATTCTTATGGTTTCTCCATAATTGTCCTTATATTTTATTATTTGCTTTAATTACTCAAATATCCATAATAAGTACTTATTATGACCCCTTTTAGGATAATTATTATACACTTCTTTATTATTATTTATTGATATAAGTACTTATTATGATTGTTTTAAAAGTATTATGATATTTCTTTTATTATTATTATTTATTTATAATGTGGGGCATGACAAATTCATAAAGCTTTGAATGTTGAAGGTGCATTAGTAAGTCCAAATGGCATAACCAAAAACTCATAATGACCTTCATGTGTCTCATTATGATTTGATGATATCTCGAGCGAAGATCCAACTTAGTATAAAATTTTGCTCCATGCAATTCATCTAATAATTAATCAATGAAAAGAATAGGAAACTTATCCTTAATGGTCATTTGTTTATTTGTCTATAATATGGACACATATGCCATGAACCATCATTTTTTGTAACCATCACCACTTATGAAGAGAAAGAACTTTTTCTAGGTTGAATGATACTAGTCTCTAACATTTCTTGGATCATGCACTCAAACTCACTCTTTTGTGCATATGGATACATGTAAGGCCTAATCTTAGGTGGTACACTTCCTAGTTGCAAATGAATAGCATGGTCTTGATATCGAGCAGGTGGAAGACCCTTAATGATTTCACCAAATACCTTGGAATTATTGATGATAACTATTTGGAGATCTAATGGAGCAAAAGATATAGTTGTTTGAACATCAAGTGAGCACAATTGTGCAATTATACCATGGTGTTCCTTTTTGAGAAATGTGTTCATGTTATTAGAGCTTATCACCATAGATGGTTTCTATTGGATACATCTAATATTAATTCCCTTCCCATCTAAGGAAAATCTCATGAAAATATTGTTATAGCGTCATTTGACACAACATATGTTATGATGACTTATTGGCCTCGGTTACATCCCTTTCCCTACTTGCAAGACCATTTTTCCCATTTTTCCTCCTCAAAAATACTTTAAAAACCCCAGGGAAATGGATGTATTTGAGGCCAATAAGTCACCATAAGAATATGTGATGTCAAATGATGATATAACATAGATCTTGAAAATTAAAGGCCAATGTTCCCAATGATTGTAACCATTGGATCCCTAATACAACATTGACAACACCCATTTGGATAGAAATCATGGAACTATACAAAAAATACTCCCCCATGTTGATATTAATACTACGGCACTTCCTAGAACAACTTATGGTACTTCCATCAACAATCATTACTTGAAACTCTAGTGTTGGATATATAAATCAATTGAGATCTTTTGCTAATTTGTAATTTATGAAATTATGGGTACTACCGGAATCAATCAATACTTTTACCTTTATATTTTTTATGTGTCCTTGTATTTTGAGGGTTTGTGTATTATTGATGTCGGTCAATGCATGACAAGATATTGTTAGACTCGTCTCTTCTAGATCTGTATCTTGTGGCAGTTCCAATTCTTGATCTTCTTCCTCTTCACAATCTATGTAGAATAATTTATTTTCACTGCATTTATGTCCCTTACTGTACTTGTTGTCACAATAGAAACATAGTCTCTTTTCTCTTCTTTCATCCATTTGTTGAGGTTTCAACCTTGTCGATTTAGGTATGCTTGTCTATGAACCCCAAAACAATCTATGCTTCGTCTGTATGTTCTCATTGTATACTTGTGTGTATCTCTATTCTTGGCTTAAATATGGTGAGAAAATTGCATATCTTCCATAATATTTACAGGATGTCTTAGGAAAAGCTCATCTTTAATGTCTTCTTTGAATCCACCCATGTAAGCTTCCAACAAATTTGCATTACTTATGCCATCCACCCGTGTTGTCAATACCTGAAATTCTAAATTATAAACTTCAATATCACCTAAGTGCTTGATTCTTGTCAATTGACTAAAGTAGTTATGTTCTTGAACTTTCTCATAGTGTGCTTCTAAGTATGTTGTAAATAAACCTAAAGTATAATGATAAAAAAGAGGGATTTCTTTTAAATACCCATTGATACCATTAATATGGTTTTATCTCAAAGTTCAAAGTTGTTATGTGAATCATTTTCTTATCATCCATAATATTGTGTAGTTAAAAATATTTCTCTATTTGGTTAACCCATGTAAAGACCTTTATTCCATCAAACTTCTTTAATTGAATCTTGGGAAAGTTGACTTTAGGACCCCCACCATAATTAACTCCACTATTAAAGTTAAATGCGCTTGAAAATTGTTTGTTATCGACAGGTTGTTCAACATGAATACTACCTTTATTTTCATGAGCTCCTTGCATGTTAATATCTCATTTAGGGTGTTTCTCATCTAAAGCGTGAAATATCATGGAAGACATGGAATTTTTCAATTCCTTCATGGATTTTTGTATTTATTCTTTATGTTCATCCATATTCTTTTTCATGTCATTCTTATTTTCATGCATATTTATTTCCATATCTTCCTTATTTTCAATGATCTCATTTTCCATTTGTTCCCTGGTTTCAGTGATCTTCTTGTCCATTTGGTGAAAAATATCTTGGATTTCATCTTGAGTCATGGTTGAGATTTCTAAAGGTTTATTTGGTAAAGTAAATTTTGGAGGAGACTTTGGAGCTATGTGAGAAAATAATAATTCTCCTCTTTTTCCTCTTTATCACAAATTTTGAATCACCAAAAACATATCTTCCAATAAAACATTATGCCAATTGTAAGTTACATACCTTTCAAACCCTTAATTTGGAGTTTGTCCTCCTGGTCAACCTTCCTTCTGATGTATTTCTTAAATTTCAGCTCTTCTAAGTTTGAAATTTCGACTTGTAGCACTCTTATATGTCTTCTATGCAATTCCATATGTTTGACCAAAATCTGATGTTCCAAGTCAATGGTATGGTAACTTTCCTATAGCTTTTCCAACCAATTGGTTTGTTGGCTCAAGATCATCTTAACAGGTGGATATGGAACATAAGAAACAATGTGTGTTGAGAGTATGTTCTAAAATGGGAAACATCTTTGACCAATGAAAATTCTTCTTTTTCTACAGGTGAATATTTCAACTCATAATCTTGCAAGATCCTGCATATGATTGAGATTGGAAGTTCTTCCCCCTTGTAATTTTTCAAAGTTAGTATGTGTTAGAATTAAAATCATTTATGTCAAAGGATTAATGATGTCATTAATATCGTCCCCGAGGTGTAGGACAGTTGGTGACGGAGTGTGTTGTTAAGCCACTCCGTGATGTTAAAGTCACCGGTTCGAAACCTGCGGGGACAAAAAATCCAACCATGTTAAGGGTTGGTGTGGCTCAGGCCGGGTGCGATCCCCGGGTGATTTTGACGGCTTAGATGCCCCTGAGTCGCGGTTTCTCAAGCCACAGGTTAATCGCAGGTCCTGCACAAATTAACAAACCAAAAAAAAAATGATGTCATTAATATCATACTACGACATTAATACACATAAAATTTCCAAAATTGATATATATATATATATATATATTAAAAAAGGGGTGCATGTGAAAAAGGTTAAAATTGAAATGGTGGTTTCAAACCCATGGGTTTGGAGTATTTTCCCATGGTATTTGGAAAATTTTCACATGGTATTGAGAATTAATTATTTAATTAAGGTACATGTTCATTCATGAAGGATTATGAAAAAGTATAAAATAAAATAAAACATTGAGAGAAAGATAATGTGTAAAAATGGATTAGCAAAGATTGAATTGTGAAATCAGTTTCAGGGCATCTTGGCATTTTCATGATAACGATTTTCCTAGGACGTTTTAGACCTTAAGATTTTGCAGAGATAGAGGATAGATATTAGTGTACATGAGGTAAAAACATCAGGTGTTGGTTTGCTATACATTTGGAAATATGTCCTGTGGAAGTTATGATTCCTAAATGCTCTTGAAATCATTTTCAAACATGTCAAATTGGCACTTTCACTATAACTTATTTTTTGTAATGTTTTGGACCCTAAGATTTTGCATTGATGAAGAAGAGATATTGGTGTACATGTGGTAAAAATAGTAAATGTTGGCTCTCTATACTTTCGGAGAGATTCCTTGTGGAAGTTAGGGTTCATGAATGCTCCTGAAATCAATTTTAAATAGGTCAGTGTGGCATGCTATAACCTATTTTTTTGTGATAATTCAAACCCTGATATTTTGAAGAGACAAATGAACGATCGTGGTGTCCATGTGGTAAAAAATATCAAATGTTGGTTCGTTATACTTTCGTAGATATACCCTGTGGCAGTTAGGGTCCCTGAATGCTCCTAAAATCAGTTTCAAACAAATCATCTTGGCACTTTTTCTATAACTTATTTTCTAGGATCTTTTCAGACCCTAAAATTTTACAAAGACAAAGGATAGACCTTGGTATACATGTGGTAAAAATATCATATGTTAGTTCACTATACTTTCGGAGATATGATCTGTTGAATTTAGGGTTCTTGAATGCTCCTAAAATTAGTTTCAGACAAATCAGCTTAGCACTTTTGGCATAACTTATTTTTTGGGATGTTTCAGACCGCTTTGCAAAGATAGAAGAGACATACAGAAGTACCTCAAGGAAAATTTTCATAATAATATTTGCAAAACTGGATATATGGCATGTTGTACAAGTTCGTTCTTAGGAAGAGGCTAAAAATAGAAAGCTTTGGAAATTTATCCATTTGGAAATTCAAATTTTGGTCAGACCTAGTGAAGGCAAAAGTAGTGAGCAAACATGGTTAAGGAAAAAACAATGAGTAGGCCTGGTAAAGGCAGAAGCAGGGAGAAAATCTGGTAAATGAAGAAATAGCAAGAAATCTCAGTGAAGTTTGGTGCAGTGTCTCTTGTTAATTTGGTACTTAGCAATGGGGATTGGTGTCTCTAGTAGATTGGTGTCTATGAAAATTTGAAAGAGATTTGTGTGTCTTGCTAAGTTGGTGCCTAGCGATTGATGTCTCCAGTAGATTAGTTTTTAATTTGGTGCTTAGCAAGGATTAGTTGCATTTATAGTTGTTCATCGGTTACTACAGTCGCTCCTAGCTAGGATAGGATAGGGTATATTTCTTTCCTACACTTAGTTTGTTTACATTTTCATTCTCATTGCATTCATAACCATCCAATCACCCCTCAAACCCAGTAATGGAAACCAGGCCTAAATCTGAATGGGTCTTCTAAACCAAACGATGCATAGTCTAATTGGGACTGAGTATCGAGGAGTACCCCTTACTATTGAAGGGAAATTATGCCACCTTAATACCATCATAAAGACTTCAAGGGTTGAGTCAAGACAATGCGTGGAGGCACTTACTCAACCAAACTCGGAGACGAACATGGAAGAGGTAGGAGTGGAATATCGACACCCCACAATAATCGTGAACTCTTGTAGAAAATCCATGGGGATACATGACTTCCAACTTACTGCAGAATGACTTGAAGAGTGGGGATGCACACCAAAGTTACATTGGTCTTATGATAGTTGTGCACAGAGCACAAGTCAGATACAATGTACGACAATAGCCTTGGTGGCGGTTATTAGGTACACTCTACCTACTAGACGGAGACGCATTGCCAGAAGCAAGTAGTGTGATTGATGATGTCTAGTGGAGGTGTCATGAAAAGACTCAAACAATGGAGTTGTGAAACAACGGATGGGTTGTGGAGGTGACTTGTCAAACGGTGACAAGGGTCAAGACCTTGTCCAAAACCAGAGTTTCGAGAGAAGTTTTAGCTAAGTGAAGAGAACATGTTGAGGATGCAGTGGAAAAATCAACAATACCAAGAATAATTGGACAGAATGACGAAGAGGTAGACAGAAAAGGGATTGTCGGATGTGAATACATGCATTCTGTAGAGACGAACGCAATAGTTGGACTGATCACCCATCCAATCTAGAAATTGAGAGGATCTAATGTACATGACACATGGACAACAAAGTAGAAGTATTGAATCTGCTAGGGGTCAAGAAAGTCCAACACTTCGGCACACCTTGAGGATCTTCCTAAGGGAAGGTTCCTTTGACATCATTTGTTGAGTAGTGGAAAGATTCGGAGATGGGGCAGAAACGCCATGGAGATCGACAGATGTTGCCGAGGACAGCAACAACTTGGAGTGGAGGAGGATGTAAGGCCTTTCGTGACACCCACGAAGCGCCCACGCTCTCTCCTTGGGTGGACTTGGAGATGAGTCGAGTAGAGAGCACAAGGGGAATGTGTTTTATTGGATGAAAAAAGTCACATAGGCCTAGGAAAGAGCACCTCAGCTGCACGATGGTGACATGTAGGCAGATGCCTCACTTTCCTTGCAATAGATGATGAAGACTTGGGTTGCGTTTGGGAAAGGACGAAGCGACTTGGGCACATGCCCAAGGAGTGGACCCACCCGCCCTTGGAAACATGGGTGCGTTGGAGAGGTTGGATGACCCCATCAACACACCCACGAAGAGTCACGTCGGTCAATTAGAAAAAACAAACAAGGAAAAGGGCACACCGAGAGGTTGGAGCACATTGGCATGAGGCGTGTGCCCAAGAATGGGGCACGTCAATCCAAGAGATGCGAAGGTTCATGAGCACACAAGTTTGTTTAGGCGTGCCAGTCTGCAAAGAGGCATGTTGGTTCATTTGGGCACATCAATCCGCAAAGGGGCGCGACACCCCAAAGCCCCCAAAGAACATGACGGTTTGTGAAGGTGACATTTGGGGTCTCTATAAGAACACAATGTGCACAACCAATAAGGCAGAGTGAACAAGGAATAGAGAGCAAGTTAAGAAACCAAGGCAGAGTTTTGAGACAAGCAGAACAAGAGGAAAAATTGCAAAGACATGGAAGACAAGTAGCCAAGAGTGGGATGCATAAGCGGAGTTTTGGGGAAGTCTTGTCGCGGGTTTGGGTGAGGCATGCCATGAGGTGGAACCGAAAGTTTGTGTTAGCTTGGTGAAGTCTTGCGACAGAAAAGAGACAATGAGTCTGTGGTGGGTGCACGTATGGGGCACACCACGGGGATTGTGAAAGTTGTTGCGACAGATGAGCCTTGGCTGACAAATCTGTGTAAGAGTGTCTTGGTGAGGTGAGACGAGTCGTGTAACTCTGCCCAAGTTGTAAATCAAGCCAGTATTGCTCATATTGTAGTTGTTTCGCAATAATAAGACTTAACCGGGTGTTAGGCACATCTTGTGTCTCTTGTTTGTTTTGTAAGTGTTATTTTTTGTTTCACATGTTCATAGATGTAAGCTTAAATGAGTAAGTTTTAAGACTATTAACAGAATTGTCTAAGGATACAAGTGAGTTGCACAAAGTATGAGTGTGACTCGTTCGTAACCTAGAACGTAGTATGGGTATGCTCTAGGTGTAGAGGTGTAGTCTGGGCGAAGTATCCTTGGTGTTTCTAAATAACCAAGCAAGAATCGTCACAGTGTCGCACGCCCTCAAAAAGTTTATGGTCACAAGATTCAGGGAAGCATCTTGTAGGGTCGTGACAAGTCTCATAATCTTAACATATAAAAAGTCTGTGAAATATATTATTTAAGCTATTATTTATTCCTCAACTAATGAAACTAGTTTCATCATTATTTGATTTTCTCTTTAAATATTAACTTTTTCCATCAAATATTTTTATGTTGCTAATCTTCGAGGACTAGTTTCAACTTCTAAATTTCTTAATCATTTATAAAAACAATAAATAAATGTTTCAAAAGAATGTGTAGCTTTCAAATGGTTGGTCTTGAGTATCAACAAAAGTATATTGAAACATATGTAAGAAAAACATGTTATTTCAAGTGAATCTTTTTTTCAATATTTGTTTTGACGATAATATCGCTTGCCCTATTTTACAAGTAGAGTTGTAAGTTTTTCTTGAAATAAGATTTAAAGGAACTATATTTGGTCGATTATGCATGTCTCATGGAAACCCAATGTCCACTAAATTATTAATATCATTAATGTGATTAGTGAAACATAATTACAATACAAAAATAACATCTTGTTTCCTAAAAAAATTCATGATTTCCAACTAGAAGTTTTAACCAAATCATCATCAATCTCAAAATTGAATATCAAAACCTCATTAATCTCTCCTTTGATCATCTCGAAAGCTCCTAATGAGAAAAAATTATACTATCTTCAATGTATAGTGTAAAAGGACTTGAATCTCTAGACAAGGTTCCAAGTTCTATGAAATATTATATTAGGATATATTTCTAAAAGCAAATGATCATTGATATTACTAGACGTGTTTGCAAAGTAATCTCTAAAAAATTTCATGTAAACCTCTTCTATAGTAAAAAGTGTCCTACAATATTCATTTATCTCAAGCTTCTTGTATTAGATTAGGTTCATATTGGCTCGTTCAATATTTATATGATAGTGGTTTTCCTAGAAAAAAAAATCATTCTCTTGTACTAATCCTTACAGCATAGAAAGACTAACCTTTTTCAAGCCATTATAACATACAAGTAATTTATTTTTATACTTCTATTGCAAAAATAGACAGTGTGTGTCTATTGCTTTAAAAAATGATATAACTTCAAACATATAATGTGGAAGTGAAAGTATTAAAGTTTGTGAAATTGTACATACATTCCGTTTAAACACTGTGGAATTTTCATTAAAAATCATACTCATTGAATTTTAAAAAGAAAGATAACACACTTTACCATTATTCTCAAGATCTTTGATCCAACTATTATCAATATACATTTATTTTGGTAGAATATTATGTTGAACAATTATACTGAACACTTTAAATATCTCTTTTTTTCATTTCCTTTTTTTAACCATTTTTAAATGAAAAGCATAATGACTTCATATTGTCAACATAGAAGGATTAAATCGGTTATAACCCTTTAAAATGAAATATGAACATGCCCCACAAGGGACCAGGAAAGATTGCAAATTTCATCCCACACGTCTCTTAGAGTAAATATACCTTCACATCACTCTTGTCATTCGACCAACTTCCTTCGGTTTGGTGGGCATCACTCTCTTTGACCTTGTGATTAATTGGATTGATCTCTGGGTGTTGAGAATTGTGTTCCATCGTGCACCACCCTACTTGCCAAGCTCTTATTTGGGTGAGGCAAGTTTAGTTTATGTTTCATGGAGTTTGGATTGTGATATTGATCGACGAGTTGGGATTGTTTATGCGTCGACAACTTGGGATTGTTTATGTGCCTAGGAGGCCTTCAACAAGTTGGAGTTGTTCATGGGTTAACATTAAGCACCGTGTAGTGAGTTAGTGATGACTCATTATTTGGTGGTGTATTTATCATGTCCGTTAAATGTATACTATTCATCATTGAACAACCAGAAAGTACTAGACAATGAATCATGATTGGCTTCTTGAACAACCAGAAAGTACCAACAAGTTAGGGTTCTTGAATGCTCCTTAAATCAACTTCAAACAAGTCAGCTTGGCACTTTCGCTATAACTTATTTTTTGTGATGTTTTAGACCCTAATATTTTGCAAAGACAAAGGAGCGATCGTGGTGTTCATGTGGTAAAAAATATCAAATGTTGGTTCGCTATACTTTCATAGATATGCCCTATGGCAGTTAGGGTTCCTGAATACTCCTAAAACCAGTTTCAAACAGATCATCTTGACACTTTTTTTATAACTTATTTTCTAGAATCTTTCATACCATGAAATTTCATAGAGACGGAGGATAGATCTTGGTGTACATGTGGTAAAAATATCAGATGTTGCTTCACTATACTTTTGGAGATATGCTATGTAGAATTTAGGGTTTTTGAATGCTCCTAAAATTAGTTTCAAACAAGTCAACTTGGCACCTTTGGTATAACTTATTTTCTAGGATGTTTCAGACCTAGAGATTTTGCAAAGATAGAGGAGAGACATACAGAAGTACCTCAAGTAAAAGTTTCATAATAATATTTACAAAATTGGATATGTGGCATGTTTTACAAGTTCGTTCTTGGGAAGAGGCCCAAAACAACAAGCTTTAGGAAATTTGCCATTTGAAAATTTGAATTTTGGTCAAACTTGGTAAAGGCAGAAGTAGTGAGCAAACCTGGTGAAGGCAGAAGCACTTAGTAGACCTAGTAAAGGCAAAAGCAACGAGCAAATCTATTGAAGGAAGAAATAGCAAGAAAACTCGGTGAAGGTTGGTGCAGCTAAGATATTGGTGTCTCTTGTTAAGTTGGTGCTTTGCAGTGGGGATTGGGGTCTACAGAGATCTATAACAGATTGGAGTCTCTTGTTAATTTGGTGCTTAGCAATGGAGATTGGTGTCTCCGGTAGATTGGTGTCTAAGAATATCTGTAAGAGATTGGTGCGTTTTGCTAAGTTGGTGCCTAACTGTGGGGATTGATGTCTCCAATAGATTAGTTGCTAAGATGGTGCCTAGCAGGGATTAGTTGGATTTATAGTTGTTCATTGGTTACTATAGTCGCTCCTATCTAGGATAAGATAGGTTAGATTTATTTTCTGCACTTAGTTAGTTTGCATTTGCAATCCCATTGCATTCATAACCATCCAATCACCCCTCAAACCTAGTAATGGCAACCTGGTAAGAATCTGAATGGGTCTCCTAAACCAAACAGTGCATAGTCTAATTGGGATTAGGTATCGATGAGTACCCCTTACTATTGAAGGGAAATTATGATGCCTCAACACCACCGCAAAGACTTCAAGGGTTGAGTCAAGACAGTTTGTGGAGGCACTTACTCAATCAAACTTGGAGACGAACATGGAAGAGGTAGGAATGGAAGACCGACACCCCACAACGATCGTGAACTTTTGTAGGAAATCCATGGGGATATATGACTTCCAACTTACTGCGGGACAACTTGGAGATTTATGATGCACACCAAAGTTGGATTGGTCTTGTGATACTTGCGCATAGAGCACAAGTCAAATATGATGTACGCCAAGAAGACAGAGACGTGCTACCAAAAGCAAGCAGTGTGATTGATGATGCCTAGTGGAGGTGTCGTGAAAAGATTCAAACAAGGGAGTTGTGAAATGATGGATGGGTTAGAGAGGTGACTTGCCAAACTATGACAAAGGTTTGGACCTTGTCCAAAACCAAGAGGTTCGAGAGAAGTTTTAGCCAAGTGAAACGAACATGTTGAGGATGTAGTGGGCGACTCAACAAGACCAAGAAGAATTGGACAGAATGATAACGAGGTAGACAGAAAAGGGATTGTTGGATGTGGAGACGTGCATTCTTCAAAGACGGACGCGATAGTTGCACTAATCACCCAACCAATCCATAACTTGAAAGGATCTAATGTACATGACACACAGATGACAGAGTAGAAGTATTGAAGCCACTTGGGGTTAAGAAAGTTCAACACTTGGGCACACCTTGAGGATCTTCCCGAGGAAAGGTTCCTTTGACAGCAATTGTTGAGTAGTGGCAAGATTCAGAGATGGGGCGGAAATGCCATGGAGATCGACATATGTTGCAGAGGATGGCAACAACTTGGAGTGGGGGAGGATGTAAGGCCTTCCACAACACCCACCAAGTGTGCACGCTCCTTGGACAGACAGACTGGTCGGGCAGAGAACACAAGGGGCATGTGATCGATTGGTTGAACGAAGTCATATAGGTGCAGACAGGAGCACCTCAGGCGCACAATGGTGACATTCAAACCCAAAGGGGCACGCACCTCACTTGCCTTGCGACAGATGATGAAGACTTGGGTTGTGTTTGGGAAAGGATGGGGCGACTTGAACGCGTGCCCAAGGAGCAGACCCGCTTGTCCTTGGCAGCATGGGCGCGTTGGAGAAGTTGGATGACCCCATCGACATACCCATGAAGAGTCACATCGATTGGTTCGAAAAAAACACACAAGGCAAGGGCACACCAAGAGGTCGAGGTGTGTCGACATGAGGCGTGCACCCAAGAATGGGATGTGTTGGTCTAAGAGATGTGAAGGTTCATGAGCGCACAAGTTTATCTGTGCATGGCAATCTGCAAAGGGGCGCGTTGGTTCGTTTGGACACGCCAGTCTGCGAGGGGCGCAACACCCCAAAGAATGCAATGGTCCGCGAAGGTGACGTTTGGAGTCTGTATAAGAACACAAGGTGCACAACCAAGAAGGCATATTGAACAAGGCATAGAGAGCAAGTTAAGCAACCAAGGCAGAGTTCTAAGGTATGTAGAACAAGAGGCAAAGTTGCAAAGACATGGAAGACAAGTAGCCAAGAGTGGGATGCATAAGGGGAGTTTTGGGGAAGACTTGTCACAGGTTTGGGTGAGGCATGCCATGAGGAAGAACCGAAAGTCTTTGTTAGCTTAGTGAAGTCTTCCAACAGAGAAAAGACGGTGAGTCTGTGATGGGTGCACGTCTAGGGCACACCATAGGGATTGTGAAAGTTGTTGGGACAGATGAGTCTTGGTGGATAAATATGTGTATTTGGTGAGGTGAGGCGAGTCATATGACTCTGCCCAAGTCATAAATCGAGTCGATAGTGCTCATATTGTAATTGTTTTGCAATAATAAGGCTTAATTGGGTGTTAGGCACATCTTATGTCTCTTGTTTGTTTCGCAAGTGTTCTTTTTGTTTTGCATGTTCATAGATGTATACTTAAATGACTAAGTATTAAGATTGTTAACAGAATTGTCCAAGTATACAAGTGAGTTGCACAAAGTAGGAGTGTGACTTGTTTGTAGCCTAAAACGAAGTATGGGTATGATCTAGGTGAAGAGGCGAAGTGTTCTTGGTGTTGCTAAGCAACCAAGCAAGAATCGTTGCGGTGTTGCTAAGCAACCAAGCAAGAATCGTCGTGGTGTTGTACTTCCTCAAGTGGTGTACGATCGCAAGATTCAGGCAAGTAGGTTCATGACAAGTCCCATAATCTCAACATAAAAAAATTCTGTGAAATGTATTATTTAAGCTATTATTTATTCCTCAACCAATGAAACAGTTTCACCATTATTTGATTTGCTCTTTAAATATTAACTTTTTCCATCAATTTTTTTGATGTTGCTAATCTTAGAGGACTAGCTTTAGCTTTTAAATTTCTTAATCATTTATAAAAACAATAAATAAATGTTTCAAAAGAATGTGCAGCTTTTGAATGGTTGGTCTTGAGTATCAACAAAAGTATGTTGAGATATATGTAAGAAAAACATGTTATTTCAAGTGAATTTTTTTTTTCAATATTTGTTTTGACGATAATACCTCTTGCCCTATTTTACAAGTGGAGTTGTAAGTTTTTCTTGAAATAAGATTTAAAGGAACTATGTTTGTTAGATTCTACATGTCTCATGGAAACCCAATGTCCGCTAAATTATGAATATCATTTATGGGATGAGTGAAACATAACTACAATACGAAAATAACATCTAGTTCCCTAAAAAAATTCACGATTTCCAACTAGAAGTTCTAACCAAATCATCATCAATCTCAAAATTGGATATCAGAGGCTCATTAATCTCCCCTTTTATCATCTCCAAAGCTCCTAATGAGCTAAAATCATACTATCTTCAACGCACAATGTAAAAGAACTCGAATCTCTAAACAAGGTTCCAAGTTCTATGAAGTATTATATTAGGATATATTTCTAAAAGCATATGATCATTGATATTACTAGATGTGTTTGCAAAGTTGTTTCTAAAATTGTTCATGTAATCCTCTTTAGGTTCCAGAGTGAAAAGTGTCCTACAATATTCATTAATCTCAAGCTTCTTATATAAGATTCGGTTAGATTTCATATTGTCTTATTCAATATTTATACGATAGTGGTTTTCCTAGAAAAAAAATCTTGTACTAATCCTTACACCATAGAAAGGCTAACCTTTTTCAAACTATTATAACATACAAGTAATTTGTTTTTATACTTGTATTGCAAAATTAGGCAGCATGCATCTATTCCTTTAAAAATTGATGAACTTGGACAAACATATAATGTGGAAGTGAAAGTATTAAAGTTTGTGAAATTGATAAAACTTAGACACACATTTGATGTGAAAATATTTTAAA
>ML776811.1:2898094-2922950 GCA_009831015.1 Picea engelmannii
CAGAAATGAGACTGTGGGCCATCGGGCTATCGATCTCAAAATCATAATAGAGCTGCCCGTTGGACCCGTTCCTCTCACTGGACTTTATGCTCTCAGCGCTGGCAATCACGTCCTGCAAATTGACGTCGGAGAGCGACAAATTGCTGAGAACGGAGTCCTTGGGGGCGAGGGTTCGAAACCCGGCCAGGAAGGTGAGGTATTCCTTTTCGGTTTTCCGCTTGGGGTTGAAGAATTCACTGTCGGTGCCATTGGTGCCCTTCTCTACTTTGGAGACAAGGCGCTCCTTCCATCCCTGGGGGACGTCGTAGACATATTCTGCGCCGTCTCTCTTGCTGGCATTGCCGCCGTATCCCCCATAGTTCGCGGCGCTTGCGGCGGTACCGTAGTATTTGGAGAATTTGGGGGCTTCTTCTTCGGCTAAAACTGGCTGGCCAGAGGATATAGCGACGCAGATGGCGGCAGCAGCTGCTGTGAGCGCTTTGGTCAATTTTGGGGTGAATCTCCTGTGGCTTTCTGTTGATTGGGCGCGAGCTATAAATCGGCGCGGGGAGTTATTCGTTAATGCAGGGTTTTGGGCGGAATTCTTGTGACAAATCTGGAGGGAGATGGGCTGCAAGCAGAGACAGGCAATCGTCGCCATGGGAATGGTTCCCCGAGGTATGAATGAATTCTGCGCTACATATATCGATATCTTTATCTTACTTTATCCATAGACAGCTTTTATTTTTTTCTTAAATTTAAAGTATATAACGACGAACACCCCCACCCTCACGATTTTGATATGTGGCAATCAAATATCAAAATAAAAGAGAATCATATTAAAAAAGAAAAGAATTTATGGTTCAATTATCTAATTATGGGATGATTTTAAGGAAAGAAATTTATAAAAAAATTGGTTAATTTACTAGTCTTTAATATATAAACTATAAAATATTTGGCCAAATTTAACCCCTAAAATTATCTATATTTATGGATCAATTCATATTGTTAACAAATTTCTTGCCATGTGAAAATGGTTAGATTACAAAGTTGCATTGTTAACATTTTGACATTGGAGTGACTCTAATCAAAGCAAAACTTGTTGAAAGAGGGAGAGTGCTTTGTTTGTACCAAGGAATCAACAAGAAGGCACATTTTTTAATTTGAAAATTGGTTTTGGATTTGTTAAATGCGATAATATAAATGCACACATTCATTCACTTTAGGAATGTTTTTTTGTGAATCAAATCATGTGGATGAACACAATGTTCATATTTTCATTTTACATTAACATTCTATATTCAGTTAGTTCAATGGTAAAGAAGCTTTGACACTTGAACATTAGTGACCTCCAATTTTTGTAAGCATATAATGGTTACACACCCCCCTACAAAAAGTTGTGTTAATGTTGAACTCATTTTTTAGTCAAATAAAGTACAAGTTATCGATAAAAGACTTTGATTTACAAAAGGTGTTGGATTATTTATGAAATCATGGCGACTTCAGTTTAGCACTTATAAAGAAGCTCTAACAAAGGTTTCAGTATGGGTCAAATTGTCTAAGCTCACCCTGGAATATTGGGGTTATGAGAGCTTAAAATATGGGTCAAATTGTTTAATCTCACCTTGGAATATTGGGGTTATGAGAGCTTAAAATATGGTTCAAATTGTTTAATCTCACCTTGGAATATTGGGGTTATGAGAGCTTAATATATGGGTCAAATTGTCTAATCTCACTTGGAATAATGGGGTTATGAGAGCTTAAAATCTATTGGCAATGCTTCAAGGAAGTATATTTCCTTATGCCCATAAACTTGTGAATATGATTTTATTACCTAAGTTATGATTTGCATTCATGCAAGTTTATGCAAAGGCCTTTTTTACTAAGTTGTGTCAACTACATAGTGGAGACTAAAGTTGGATTCAAGCCCTAGATTGTGAAAATATGTCCTTTCGTTGTAGACTTTGCTTTGACCATTTTCATGCAGCACCAAGCAAAGTCTACATGAGCTCTAAAAGGAAGAAAATAAAAATTCCTCATGGTAGAAGAGTTGAAGATGGACGATCATTGGGTAGAGCCAAAAATAAGACTCCAAGGGACTCTGATCATGCTCAGATACCTGAGAGAAGTGGAAACATCATTGTTGAAACCATATCTCAAGATGTTACTCAACTCTTATTGACTCCCATGCATAAAAACCCCTTTGGAATGGGAAAGAGGAGACATGAATCAAGTTCCTCAAATCAAGAAAGGGATTCAGTTCATTTGTTTTTTGCGGATGAAGAAAAGATATTGATGGTGATCGATACTTCAACAATGAATAATCTAATGGGTAGTGAAATGAACAAAAATGGTTCAAGATCCTATATCAATGTAATGAACAAGAGTTCATTAACTAAATATACGTTGGCTGAATTTTAGACCACAGTCCACTTCAGCGTCGAACAAAAGGGGGATCCACTGTAGTCTAGGCATTGGCATTTTCAATCCCCATAAAGGGGAAGGTCTCACCTGAATCAATGTGTTGAGACTTGAGTGTGTATAAGACTCATACAATATGAATATCATGAATAACAACCATCCTAGTACTCATACTTCTAGTATAACTACTATGCATGTACAAAATTCTCATATAACTACTCTGCATGTACAAAATTCTCATACTACAACCATTCTCTAGTTATTTCACATAGTCCTGTAATACTTGGGATTAATGAGCATGGGATGTGTTAGTGATAACTTTAATTATCAATCAAGGAACCAAGAATTTCAAAATCCCTACACTACATGTGCATTTACATAGCTTTCAATTCTTGGGTTGTTATTGCTTACCAAATTGTTTTGGAGGGTTATTTTCATTGCATTAATCCATTATGTCCTAATCACTAATCCAACTAAATGATGTTGCTAAATCACTCTACCATAACTCCACAAAATGGATAAATCACATGAAAATGGGTTGCAAGAAAACTAATGCAATAAAGGAAATTTGTAGAAATAAACTTAACTAATTACCCAACGAGAATTGAAATTGCAAGAAATAACTATCTAAGCATACCCATAGGAATCAAAATTAGAGGAAATAAACTATTTAAACACTCCAACATGAATTGAACTTGCGGGAAAGAAACTATCTAAGCACACCAACATGAATTTTACTTGCAAATAGGAAATAAGATTGTAGAAATGATATGAAAGAAATGGTAGAACCAATGGTAATCAACAAAGATCCTCTCAGCTACATTCTACAAGAGTGGGGCCTTGATTTGCAACCGTGTTGATCAATCCCTAAAACCAACTCAATAACGAAGGAAAGAACTCAATAATTGAAACAAAATATTAACTTCTTCTATTCATTATTTTATACAAATTCTTCAAAAACATGTTCTTAGGCTATTGCTCTAATTTTTTAAAATCAACTATCAAAATCATTTCTCTCTCTTTCTCAAAGATATTCTTTAAAACAAGATGAGGGAAACATGGAGAGATTGTCTCCTCAAAAGGTGGCAGTGATATTATTAACTATAATTACCACCTTCTTGGAGATATTCTTAACTATTTGGAAAATTAACTATCAAAATCATTTCCCTCTCTTTCTTGGAGATATTCTTTACAACAAGATGAGGGAAATATGGAGAGATTGTCTCCTCAAAAGGTGGCATTGATATTATTAACTATCATTGCCACCTTCTTGGGGATATTCTTAACTATTTGGAAAATTAACTATCAAAATCATTTCCCTCTCTTTCTTAGAGATATTCTTTACAACAAGATGAGGAAAACATGGAGAGATTGTCTCCTCAAAATGTGGCAGTGATTCAGAGAATTGTTGTTTTAAAACCTCTATCATAGAAAAAATTGTTAAGGGTAAGCGAGGGGAAAATTCTCGATCGCTTCTCTCCCCAAGTCGCGCGCACGCCCATTGGTGTGCCCCCCTTCCTCCTGCCCTCTCGCCATGGCCCCAGGAGGGGGCCTCAAGGCTCCCCCACCCCCTCTCCCTCCCGAGATAGAAGCTCTAAGGAAGATGGTCGTTGCATGCAGCAAACGACCTGCCTCAGATTCGCAACAGAAATTCGTTAAAAAGTTGGACAACATCCCTTGAATCGACCTATCAGCCGAAGAAACCTGTAGATCTGCCTTGAACTTGGCTAAGCGGGGGCTCATTGGGTAGTTCACAGGCTTATGGCCTTCCCCCAAAGCAGTAGACGCATGGGTGCGGAGGAACTGGAGTACCCTAGTAAAAGAAGGCATCACAAGTCATATGGTTGGTAAGGGATTCTTCGTTTTTGTTTTTGACAATCTAGAAGAGAGAAACCTCATCTTCTGGAACGGACCATATTTTATGGGCCCTTAAGGTCTATACCTGAACAAATGGTCCCCTGATTTCAATCCAATGCAAGATGTGCCCTCGGTTATTCCAGTCTGGGTGCGCCTTCCTCATTTACCCCTGCATTATTGGAATCTGAAGTCTCTAGAATTCATTGGAAACACTCTCAGAAAATACATAGACAAAGCAGACAGAAAGGAACAATAATCTTGTGCAATAATATGCGTGGAAGTTGATCTAGAGGTTGGGCTCCCGAAAGCCATTCAACTAAAGGTTGCATACTGGTCTTACATTCAAGAACTGGATTATGAATAGCTTCCATTTAAATGCAGGCACTTCCATGGCTACGGTCACTTCACCCGGCATTGCAAAAAGAAAGTTGAGGAGGAGGTGGAAATCTTAAAAGGAGACCAATGGACACAGGTCCATAAAGAAGCCCCGTCAAAATACAAAAATATATATCCAAATGGAAAGGGACGTCAAAGGTTTCCGACACCCCCTCAGTAGGGAACGCCCTAGGGGAAGGGAGCTTAGCCCTCCCAATCCCAGAGGCTTCCAAAAATCCCTTCGAAATCCTCAACAACTCCCCAGAAATCTTGGACCCAATGTTCGAGGAACTTGAACAGCAGATCCTCTCTCCCACAACAGGAAACAATAATGTTGAGATCCTTTCCGGTCTCCCAACTAGAGCCTCCTCCTCCCCTTCCTACGCAGATATAATGAAAAATAAACCACTGGAAATCTCTGTATCCTCGGAGGACAAGTCTTTTGAGAGACCCTCAAAAAGAGCAGGGAGAAAATCCCATAAAGAAGCAAGAGAAGAAGAAGTTGAAAGGAAAAAATGCAAGGAAGCCAACCCACCATTGAAATGTCCATTGGAAGGAATACCAGAACAAGGCCCCCCAAGGGAGGACCTCCCCACTCCAATAAATAATGCGTATAGTCTCTTGGAATTGCAGAGGCTTGGGGAATCCCTCGAAGGCTGAAGCAATTAAAGACCTTCTGAAAATTGACCCTCCCAAGATCCTCTTGCTCCAAGAGACAAAAATTGAAGGGGACACCCTTCTAGAAATCAGCAATCAGAAATGGAAGAAAAACGTAAGGAAAGCCATCAATGCAAGGGGCTCTTCAGGTGGCCTTGCAACCTTGTGGGCGAAAGATAAATTCCATTTATACAGCTTCTTCGAGACTCAGCATTGGATATTCACTAAACTCCAACATCTCCCAAGTAAGATTTCTTTCTCACTCTTCAATCTTTATGTTCCTGTTAAGTACTCTGCGAAGAAAGATTGTTGGCAAATGCTAGCAGATTTTTTAGAGATTTTCTCTCCTTCGAACATCATTCTAGACGGAGATCTGAATCTTGTATTTGAACCAAAAGAAAAGAGAGGAGGAAACAACAGCAGAGACCAAATGCTCCCCTTTGTAGAGGAGCTAGTCTATCAGTGGGACCTCCTTGACTTCAAGCCATCGAAAAGACTCTATACCTGGACAAACAATAGAGTTGGGACTGATCACATCTCAGCTCGCTTGGACAAATTCTTAATCCAGAGCACGCTTCTACACGAAAGGAGGATAATCTCTTCCAAGATCCTTCCAAAACTGACTTCCGATCAGAAACCTATCCTCTTGATTCTGGAAGAAGAAGAAAATATGGGTCCAATCCCTTTTCGATTCAACCCTCTTTGGATCAAAAAGAAGGGATTTCTTGAAATTGTGCACTCAGCATGGTCCTCTTCAATTTTTGGGTCTCCAAAATTTGTGTGGGAGCAGAAATTAAAAGAAAAAAAACATGCATTGAAAGCATGGGTTAAAAATCCCATGAATACGCCCCCGGGGGGGCTGCTCAATTGGCAAGTGCCGTGAAAATGAAGTTCCATGAGGTTTCGAGTTCAACTCCCCCTGACTTACAATGTGTGCCGCGTAAGGGGAATCGTGGGCACACCTGGAGGTTATAGTGGTAGCAGTTGGATAACACGGCCACGTGTAACGCGAGCACGTGCCCAACTAGTTGTTGATTCCGCCAGACATTAAAAAAAAAAAAAAATCCCATGAATACTCCACTTAGTCACAGACATGAGGTTGTTCAACAGTTATCATATCTGCAAGCCGAATTGGAGATCAAATACATCTTCAATTCAAATTTAGAGAAAGAACAAGCTACCCAAAGAAAAACTTTCTGTGTTTTTCACCTTGAAGAAGAGTATTGGAGGCTTAAGTCCCGAAGCTTGTGGCTAAAAGTTGGAGATCGAACACTACTTTCTTCCATCGGCAGTTCAAAACTCGTCTCTCACAAAACCACATCTCTGAAATTGCCTCATCAGATGGATTGATCTACAAAGGGTTTGATCAGCTTAAGGTCGTGGCAGAAACCCACTTCAAGAGACTTTACAAGGAAGAAGGCTCTGGCAGTGATGAGGTTATCATAGATTTCCTCTCACACATTCCCTCTCTAATAAACAGGAATGACAATTCAACCCTCATGAAACCTTTTTCTGAAGAAGAAATCTACAACGTTATCTGGTCCATGGAGCCTGACAAAGCCCCAGGACCTGATGGATTCACAATACAGTTTTATAGATCTTGTTGGGACATAATAAAGACGGATATGTTGAGGATGGTTAAATATTTTCACCAAAGATCTAAAGTAGGAGGTAGCACTAACTCCACCTTCCTTGCTTTAATCCCCAAAGAAGTTAATCTGTGCTCCTTTGAAAGATTCAGGCATATCTTGCTTTGCAACGCTTCTTATAAAATTATGTCCAAGCTTTTGGAAAATAGAATCAAGCCCCTGCTAGAGAATCTCATTTCCCCCATGCAAGGTGGATTTGTCAAAGGGAGACATATTCTCGACAATGTAATACAGGTCCAAGAAGCCATACACTCCAGTCACCAACGAAAGGAGCAAAGGATGTTGATAAAGCTCGACATGGCAAATTCTTTCGACAGGGTAAATCTCTCATTCCTCTACAAAGTTCTCCTTTCTTTTGGGTTTTGTTCTGACTTTGTTAACTTGATAAAAGCATGCACTGAAAAGCCATAGATAGCCCCTCTAGTAAATGGCAGACCGACAAATTATTTCCAGGCCTCGAGGGGATTAAGGCAAGGTTGCCCTCTTTCTCCCTTCCTGTATATATTGATGGATGATACTCTAAGCAGGAAGTTGATTGTTGAAAAGAGGACTGGCTTAGTACCAGGCATTATGCAGACGAAGGGCATTGACCCAATCAATCATACCCTATTTGTAGATGACTCCCTCATGTTGGGTGGAGCCTCAGTAAAAATTGCAAAAAACTTCAACAAGATTCTCCAAAGCTTCTGCAGCATCTCCGGTGCACTCATCAACAAAAGGAAAAGTGCAGTGTATGGGTGGAATACAGAACAACAAACAATTCAAAGAATATCCCTTCAACTGGGGTTTTCGGGCTATGCTACTTGGGAAAAAATAAAGTATCTAGGACTCCCCTTAACCTTGGGCCCCAACAAAGCTGCGTTGTGGGAAGAAATTATAAGCAAATTCAAAGCTAAAATCTCAGCTTGGGGAGGACAATGGCTCACCAATGCTAGGAAACTCACCCTCATAAAATCAGTCCTATCCTCCCTACCAATCTATCAGGCTTCCTTTCTCCTAGCACCGAAGACGATCGCGATCCAAATCACAAAGATGATTAGAGACTTCCTCTGGCGTGGAGGTAAAGGCAACCAAAAGAAATACCACTTGGTCAATTGGAAACTATCAAATGCCCCTATGTTGAAGGTGGCCTATAGGTAAGAGACTTCGAGCTTGCAAACTTAGCACTGGGAGGCAAAATCATATGGAATCTATATGCAAACCACAGACTTCCAGTAAACAACCTCTTAAAAAAAAACATCTCAATGGCATCTCTATGAGAAAACTCCAGGCAGCGAACCTCCCCAAAGGAACCTCGATTTGGAATCTCTGCAGGCATGGTCTAGAACCCTTCCAGAAGCATTTATTTCGAATCCCAAGCAATGGAAAAAAAAAAAAAGTTGTGGCAAGACAGCATTATGGGCAACGCCCCCCTCTCTGAGTCAGACGGCCTCAAAGAAATACGAGCATGGCTATCTCACCGTGGCATCATTAAAATCACAGAAATCTCTGCATGGGATGATTCAAGAAGATGGAAAAGATGGGATCTATCGGATGTCCCAAATCACTTGCATTTGCAAAAATCCCTTCTCATGGCAACGTTGACGGACTGCGCACCTGTACATCTCCTCTCAAGGGATAAATGGGGATGGAGCAAATCCAGCTTCTACACAGTAGCTCAAGGTTACAACGCTCTACATCCCCCACAACCTTCGAAAGAGACAACGACCCTCTGGAAGAAGGTATGGGACCCCCTCAGCCTCCCCAAAGTAAACTTCTTTAGTTGGGTTTTAATGCACATGAAAATATTAACAGGTGAAAATCTAGAGAAAATAGGCTTCATAGGACCTCATAGATGCCCCATGTGTTGCCAAGCACTTGAAATGATGGACCATTTATTTGTAGATTGTCCTTTCGTGCAAGAAGTATGGAAAATCTCCCTTCAAGGCCTTAATGCCACAACCCCGAGACAGATCTCAGTGGTTGAATTATTTTCCTCATGGAAGGTGCGATACCCTCAAGACATTCAAAGCAGTCCAACCTGGAGAAGAATTTGGCAGGCCATCCCCAAATATATTTGTTGGAAACTATGGTTGGTTAGAAATGATCAGATCTTCAACAACATGTCGTCTTCCCTCTTAACGATGTTAGCGAAAGAAAAAGCTCTTCTCCTCGAAACAGTGACAAATCACTTCGCCACGAAAGAAATTACTCTTCTCCCTAAAGAAAAGAAATGGACTGGAACCTTCACCTTCCGAAATATAACTCAAACCACTGTCCGCCCTTCAAAAACTTTAAGTTGGCGTTTTTGAGACAAAGATGCAATTTTTCAAAATTGGTGGAGGAGGCAAAGCATAGCCTCAATCTTTTTCGATGGAGCCTCCAAGGGAAATCTAGGGAAAGCAGGAGAAGGTGGAGTGATTTATTCCCCGGATGGAACTCAAAAAGACAACTTCAGTTGGGGTCTTGGCCAGAGAACAAATAATCAGGCTGAAATTCTCGGGCTACTAAAAGCTTGTCAGATAGTCGAGAAAATGGCATTAAAGAAATACAAATCTTTGGAGATTCCAAAATCTTGATTAAGACTTTAAACAGGAATGAACAATTCAAAAATCCAATAATCAACAAGGCCTTACAAAGACTATGTCAAGTGTTGCAAGACTTCTCTTCCCCTCGCTTTTTCCACATCCTCCATGGATCGAACAAGGAAGCGGATGCAAAGGCAAATATGGGTTGTCAAATGCCTTCAAGAATGCTCAGGAAAAATGATGAAACCCCCTTATGGATCCCTATCCCATAGCTACGGATATCCCACCTCTCATATCTATGTAAGAATGAAATGATATATTCAGATTAAGTGGGAATCTGCTCACTTGTAATGATGGTTGATCTTCAATAAAAATTATCCGTTTTAGTTAAAAAAAAATGTGGCAGTGATCCAACAACTCCTTATGAAAGTTCAAGGTTCCCAAAGTCATTGTTGGATCCTACAATTATTCCATTGCAACCTAAGATGGCCACACATGCCCAAAAATATCCAACCAACAGAAGGTGTGTGAGAAATGTTGTAAAATATTGTAACTTCAAGGTTCCCTTGTTGTTGCTATAAACTTCAATAGAAATATCAAACTTTCCAGCATGGGATAGAACCTTGCAACAACTTATCCATATGTTATTGAGTGATTCATCAACACACGATAGTGTAGTAAAATCAACTTGGGATCCTCCAAGTTCTGATAAGTTTCATAAAAATGGAAATTGGCTTCAACCTATGGCCTACAACTAAACTACTAACTATCTTCCAAACATGAATCCATGCAAACTACTAACTATATTCAAAACATGAATCCATGCAAACTACTCTTAATTTGAACAAAAGACTTCTATTAATCATGAAAACCAAGCATGAATGTGTGTTTTCCAAGGATGATAGAATGTGTGTTTTCCCAAGGATGATAGTATCTATTGAATGAAAGCCTCCTGAAGTTGAAATCAAGTTCCGTCTTTTTTTGTACTTTTCTTTATCAAGAACAATACCAATTTTCCTAATGTGGAAGAGGAAACAATAGCAGTGAAAAGTGGAACCAAAAGTCCCACCCATTGTATGCCTAACTCCTTAACATCTAAGATACCTAAACAACTTATATAAAAGGAATCATGAGTATTAGGCTAGGAATGTGGTTCCCTCTATTGAAGTTCAGTTATAAGCTCACTCCACCTATTTCAACAACATTATATTGTGTTCCCAACAGAAATATTGTAAAATTGATGAAATCAACAATCACTATAGACTAGTTATGAGTGATGACTTATCAGATATGTAGGTTAGATATCCTCTTGTTGTGTGCTCATATTGTCTCAGCCATGGAGGTGGCCTTTGGTCGAATATATAGGGGTGAAGTCAATTCTTCCCCTTTATATAAATCCAAATCCTTTGCCCCCCAAATCTCATTTTGTAAGTAAGATTGGAATTCTCATAGATTGATGTATCCCATGGAATGGTTAGGATTCCATAAAGTATACTTTGGTAACAAATAGTTATGCAAATACGATTTACGCAATAGATTCCTTCTTTCGAGAACACTTGAGAAATAAATCTCACAAAATGTTTTTCTTGCCTCTTTCAAATTGAAAATAAAATAGGAGAAAATCCTTTATATATGAATCTTTAACCATTGCTCCCTTAAGTACATGATATATACTAGATATTATGGCCTATAGGTCAATAATTTTGCAGCTAATTCCCCATTTTCACCACCTTCTGTTTTAGATTATGAATTTCCTCCTCTTTTTCATGTCGCTCCTCACAATGGATCCTCTTAGCATCCTCCAATTCTTTCCTCAATTTATGTTCTTCTCCCTTAGAGTCCAAATAGTGTCTTGTTGATTGATATAATATTCAAATTTCTCTCCCTTGACCCAATTTAACTATTTGTGACACGTCTAAATAGGGATACAACCTCCATGATGTGATGAGGAAACTTTTTTTCCATATGTCCCTTGCAATAGTTAACATGTTTAATTATGCACTAAGTTGATGCAATTCCTTAATTAAATTGACAAATGAAGAGATTTTTTTCCAAATGTTACCTAATGAGTATGATACACAATGTTCGTCATGGGTGGCTCCTGCCATGTTAAATGTGGGGTAGTTGTAGCTACAACCAACTCAAAATCTTCCTCTTCAATTTGCACACCCCCATAATTTCCTAAGTACATGATGCAAGAAGAATCATCCATCATATATCTCCATTTCAACCTTTTGCTTCTTCATATTTTTCAGGGGTGTCTGCAGCCTTAGGCTCTGATTGTTGTTCATCAATGGTTGGAGACCTAAGTTGTTTGTGCATTTTGGATCATTTCCTTCTTCTACAAGTTCAACCACTAGTTTTCCCATGAATTTGTCCCAGTTCTCCCCTTCTCTAGCTTGCTCGAATGCATCTTTGACTAGCAGATAAATCATCCCATGATGTGTGAGATGTAGTTTCCATCCCACTTAAACTTTCTTTGCCATGGCCTAGAGGGGTATTAATAGAAAGAAAGGTATGCTAATTTTTCTATCCCTCCTCAAATGTGCGAGGAAGCAAAAATGATATGCCATATAGATAGACGAGTGATCTTCACGCGTGTTTGATAATGTGATGCACCACTTCTACCCATGATGGAGGCAGGGAGATGCATCTTAATCCTTTTCCAATGTCCTCGATGTCTTCATCAAGTGATAAAAAGCATCCTTGAGCTCTCATGGACTCTGGTATTTGTTTGAACCATCTTCTTCCTTCTATAACTAATCATATGACTCTGGTAATAATTTATTCTAAGACATGTATTTACACTATATATACCCTTTAGACTCCATTCTAAAAGTTCAAAGTAAATTATTCAACTAATGGAACATTGATATCCTTAATCTTTTCAAAGAATTGAAACCATCATGCTCATTGAAAGACATCTACAACTAGCCCATTGCCTAGAAGAACTTCCAAATTTGTTGGTTCATGTCTCAACAAACCACTCCCCCATCTTCGGTCATCCACAATCTCACTCTACAACACTATGTTACAAGCTCCGTTGCATGAAAATGTGGTCGAGGACGACCTCTTATGGTTCATACTTCAAAATCTTTCTTTCCTTTGTGTCATATTCTCCCATTATGATACCTAATAAATTTGATAAAGAATATGTTACATCATTTGATTTGTTTACCTATCAAAATCAACATTGTGTTGCCACCTTCATTGGTTTTATTGTTAGTTCCACCACCATTTTAACTAATGTATTATGGAATTCACGTGGAATAGTTAATATCCAAAGTACATGCCCTTGTAGTTATTATTATGAAAACACTTGATTGAATGTTGGAGTGATGATGGTGTGACTTGATGGAAACAATGAATAAACCTCAATCATGTGGGATGGTGATGAGACTGATGATGTAGCTGACGAAGGTAAGATAAAACATAACATGTTTGAGGATTCAAATAAAGTAGCAAGGGTTCCAATAAGTATTATATAGCATTAAGATGACAAGACATGGTGTTAACTATGGAGAGATATGGTGTTGAAGAATGCATTGCAGGAAATGGAAGCCCTCCCCCCCCCCACCCTCCCAACTCAAGTTGACAACATCTTAGTGGTAGAAAATTAAGGAGGAGGAAGAAATGAACACAATTAAATACTAGGGAATACATGCATAATAATAAAAATAGCCAAATAAGAGACAATTTTACTTTAAGACCTAGGGGAAAGATCACAACGTCAAAGCCGAAAACTATAGAGAAAGGTTGTATGAAACCATTATCAACGAAATGGATAGAGAGATATTCTAGAGCATCAATGATCCAGGTGGATATTGGTGGCCACCCACCTTTTCCAACACGACCAAAACAGTTTTCTTGCAATTTTGGTAATTTACTATTTTTAGCAGTTTTTAACTTTCGGGGCCATTTTGAGGGCCCGAATGAAGGTTTTTTGGGATCGATATTCTCAATGATAGTCGAAGGATCTAATTGAGCCCCCTAAATGGATCTCCTCGATGATACCTTTCCAATGAGCTATCGCGATCCCCAAACGGAGATCGTATGCCAAAGTTACACCCTCGGGAAGTTGATACACCAAACTATCAAAAACGGGGTCCACAAAACTATTGGCTTTTCATCTTCCGGGGTTAGGGTTTTGGATTTTCTTTATGATAAAAATCCCATTGGAGCCTCATTGTAAAATCATCTTCTCACGGATGTGAGTATCCATCACATCTCTTCTCAGAGATAAGCTTCCACTATTCTAGCGAGTCTTTGACTCTGTATTTTTACAGTCTTTGTACATTTTCGCTCATTAATAGAAAATTGTGTATTATTGTATCTCTGTGTTTATGGTTGCATCTCTGATACATTTTTGTTATATTATTTGATATTCGATATATCTCTGTACATTGCTTTATTATAACTCCACTCTCATTTCGTGCCTAAAATAATCTGGATCAGTGGTATCAGAGCAGGCTGCTCTTGATCATTTTTTTCAGTGCATGTCCCCGACGAGGTCCGAGTATAGCAAGTTGGGTCTCGAACTTGTCTCTCTTGAAGAAAATAACTCTTGCATGCCCAAGAAACCCTCCATGGCAGAAGAAAATAAAAATGATGGAGCATGTGATTCTATCAATTTGTTGCTTGAGCAAGCTCTCACGCGACAGAGGGACGAAATGATGGAGAATTTTTCCCACATCCTTCAACGTCTGCTGATAGAAAAAGGTGCATCTTCATCAAACAACCACTTTGGAAGCACCTCTCCTTTCAAGGTACAGGTTAATTTTGATATTCCCGTATTTGAAGGTCAGATAGATGCGGATGCCCTAGACAAATTGTTAAATCTGTTAGAAGGTTATTTCTTTGTTCATAATTTTTCCGACAGGGAAAAGATCACCTTCACACTCCTTAAAGCTCTCCCCCATGTCAAACATTGGTGGGAAAATTACTGGGAGAAAATTTCCATAGAGGAGTCTGAAATATTTGGGGTCGAGCCGACTTGGGATTTTTTTTTGGATGCGATAAAGGAACAATATTACCCTGTTGGCAACTATGAGTACCAGTACATGAGATGGACCACACTGCGGCAAGAGAGGGGCCAAGCAGTTTCAGAGTTCACCAATACCTTCCATACCTTACACACCAAGATGGGTATCAAAGACTCTGAATGACATTTGGTTCTGAAATATTGTGGGACCCTACACAGATACATCCAAACTGAAATGGAATTTTTGGACATCTCATCACTCGGTGCTGCTTATCGATATGTTGTTAAAATCAAGCATAAATTTAAGCACCAGAACAAACGGGAGTTTGGGTCTGCAAATCTGCAACAACCAAAGTATGATAAAAACGGCCCTAATAAACAGTCTCCCAAAAACCAGTTCAAGCCACAGGAAAAGAAGGGTCACGGGAAGACAAAGAAGGACACCGGAAAATGGTGTGATTTCCACAAAATCCCCTTGCACGACACCGAGGAATGTCGCTCAAAACATTCATTGGTGTCCAAGATTAAAGACAAGGAGTCGAACCCTGATTCAAAATCTGATTCTGAAAATACTAGTAAAAGACAGATCATCGACACAGACCCCAATGTTATTGTTGCGACCGAAGCAATTCAACCAGAAGAACCAACAGATCCTGAAGAGTCGGAGCGCCTTTTTCATTCATAGATATGGGTGAAGGGGACCCTGCTGCATTTTATTGTTGATAGTGGAAGCCAGAAGAACCTCATCTCAGCAGAGGTCGTCAAACAGTTGGGATTGTCGAAAACACCACACCCACAGCCATACAACATCGGGTGGCTTCGCCAGGGACAAGATCTTCGTGTCAGCCAATAGTGTCGATTGTCATACGGCATCTGGCCCTTCAAGGATGAGGTATTATGTGATGTTGCCCCACTAGATGTCTATGATGTTCTCTTGGGCCAACCATATATGTGGAAGCGCCATGTTGTTTATGAGTCTTGACCCCGCGGTGTCATTGTTTCTCTAGGGGGTCATCTCTACAGAATACCAGAGGTAGTTCTGACTACTGTTCCACCTAAGAAGTGCCGCAAGGTAGTATCTCATACTACAAAATTCAGCTTCTTCACAATCTGTTCAAAAGGTGAACAAAAGGATACTGCAACCACTACAGCCTCGGCCCAAGCACCTTTTATCCAACAGAATCAGGTCGACAAGATTGCAGCAAAGTGTAAATATTCCTTCTGCACATGGGCATCTCATGTAGCCAGACTAGTTAAAAAGTTCCAACCCTTCCAGCCACATGTTCGTGAAAACCTTCAACAAGCTAAGAAGCGCAACTTCTCCAACAAGGCAAGCAACTCATCAAGATACAGATTCAACAAACGTTTTTCTCTCTCCCCCGTGCACTCAATGCAATGGATACAATTTCTTCCTAAGGAGGGAGGATTGATCCAGGTGGATATCGGTGGCCACCCACCTTTTCCAACTGGCTCAAAACAGTTTTCTGGCAATTTTGGTAATTTATTAATTTTAGCAGTTTTTAACTTCCGGGGCCATTTTGAGGGCCTGAATGAAGGTTTTTTGGGATCTATCTTCTCAATTATAGCCAAAATCTCGCATTGAGCCCCACAAATGAATCTCCTCGACGATACCTTTCCAACGAGCTATCATGCTCCCCAAATAGAGATCGTATGCCAAAGTTACGCCCCTGGGAAGTTGATACACAAAACTACCCAAAACGGGGTCCACAAAATTGTTGGCTTTTCATCTTCTGGGGTTAGGGTTTTGGATTATATTTATGATAAAAAGGCCTTTGGAGCCTCATTTTAAAATAATCTTCTCACGGATGCGAGTATCCATCACATCTCTTGTAACACACCCACGACGGGGCATAAAAAAATTCGCTTTTCTTAAAGGACAGAATCTCCATTCATGGTTTCTAATTTGGAAAGTCGAGGAACCAGTCCGACCTCTTGGAGCCAAACAACTCTTTGAGACCTTGATGGTATCATTCTGTAATTAAACACGAAACCTTTTGGCTTCTTGGTGCAAGTTTAATGGCACCCGCGACCTTCCCTTTCTCTCCCCTGCGAAATCTCAAAGTATTGGGCGTTAGCTCCTTTTCTGGACAAGTCCCCTCTTGATGTGACCTTGTGGGATGACCTTACAGGACTGCGTGATTGCGGACATGGCCAAAGGATGTTTGAATCAAACTACTTTTTCCCCCACAATTCTCCTCGAGCCTCCATGTTTCCTCTTTTAAAATCCATTGTTTGAATTGCGGCCCGCCCTCAACTTTTTAACATCCGTGCAACTCTTATCCCCACAGTGCTACAGGACCGTCGATCTCCGATCTTTGATGGTACCTCGAAAAATGGTGGTTTAGATCTTCCCCTTTCATACCTACGGATCAGATTTGATCCCTTTCAAAATCAACGAACGAGATCTCCTTCGTGATTTCTGGTTTCGAGAGTTTCAACTCTCAAAACCCTGCTCTCTTTCGTACTTCAAAATTTCGAGTTGATGATCTACGGACACCTGTCCTCTTAATCAATGGCCCTGCCTTTATTTCAGGTGGTTTACCTTTCAAATATATCAACGGTCCTGCCTTTACTTCGGGTGGTTGACCTTTCAACTGGATCAACTGTCCTGTGGCCCTCTTCTTGATCAACGGTCGAGATATCCTTCGGGTTTCAGACTTCTGATATTTCAAATCTCAAACTTCACCCTGTTTCCCAATGGATTTTATCCAGAGGCTATAATCCACTGACACGTGTCCTGATGATCGAGGACTACTTCGGGTCTTTACCCAGAGTCCACATATTTTCTCCACGTCTCCCTTAGATCGGACGGCTACGAATTATTTCAGATATTTATCTGGAGTTCTCAGATTTTCGCCATGTCTCCCTTGGATCTGACGGCTCAGATCCACTTCGGGTGATCCGACGCTTGATATCCACTTCGGACGATCAACGTTTACTTCGGGTCTTCACCTGAAATCCATATATTCACGCCACCTTTCCTCTAGACCCGACAGTTTAGATCTACTTCGGATGATCTGACGGTTGACATTTACTTCGGGTCTTCACCCAGGGACAACGGATCTCTACCATGTGTCCCTTTCATTCCGATGGCCGAGATTTACTTCGGGACTCCGGCTCTCCGGGCTTCGGGAGTTTCAACTCTTATGCACCCATTTCTTTGGAGTGATTTTACTCGAAATATATGATCTCCTAACACGTATCCCCTTAGCGATCAATAGCCAGGATTTACATTGGTTGTTTCTACTCCTCCTTGTCCACAAACCTCTGAAGTTGTGGATCTTACACCACCTTTCCTCCTTGACGATGGATGGTCCCAAATTACTTCAGGACTTCGCGACGTTGACAAGTCCACTTTCCTGTGCACCTTCAGAGGGTTAGACCTCGTGAACTTTCCTTGGGATCCAACAGCTATTGGTCCTCACGCTCAGATCTGACAGTCCAGGTCTGATCTCCTCTACGCTTGTTCCTCGTTGTATGGACTCTGATCTGACGATCCAGGTTCTTCACAGTGCTCGATCCAACGGCCACTGTTGCTCCTCCTCCCGATCTTTCACTTTCTTCCCTAACTTGGAATATTTCAAACATTTCAAATGCTTCACCTTTGAACTTCCTCCTGCGAGCCCTGTGACGTTGGGTCTCATCTGCGCTTCTGAAAATGTTATCTCTCCCGAGATTCGAGACTTGGAACAAGTCCGCCTCTTGTGCCCTCTTAGCACTATCTCTTCCAAGCTTCAACTACTCGGACCTCGAAGGTCTATGTCCCTTCTATTCCTCAAAGGGATATATGTGCCTTCCTGGCAACGTTCGCTCAAGCACTCCTTACTGAGTTGCAGAGTGTTCGGTAACTTTGTGAGAGTCTCCTAAGTGCTCTATAACTTCGCCTTCAGGGTTTGGGTCACTCCAACACACGACTCTCCCTAGGTGCGGACTCCAAATCTCATAGATCAGGTGGTCGAGAAGGATCCTGACGAATCCAGAGATCCACGAACTTCAAGACTTCGGGGATTTTTACTTCCCTTACGACGAACTCACAGTTTGTCGAACTCGCAAGGTTTGGAGCACTCAAGGGGTTAACCCCCACACTCCTTTCTGTATCCAACGATTACAACGGACCTTGGCTCTTTCCGAATAGTTTCTTGTTCTTTTGTCATCCAAACAAAGGAGCCTTCCCTTTCGATACTTCAATCTCGCTACTCTTCCCGAGCTTTGTTAGCTCTGAAAGGCTTAAGAGCTTTGCTCCCTTTCTCTTGGACGTAACACTTGGAAGAATCCTTTTGCGCACCCCTTACGTTCATTCCTCAACTCTAGGACTTAAGTGGTTCTCGGTCTCTATTTTCCTCGCAGAGAGCCTGTACATACGTTCACTATCTCTCTTGAGCTTTAAAAGACTCTATCCTCCAAGGGACTCAAAACGACTAGGATGGTCGATATGCGTACATGAAAGTATGCCTAAGGTCGACAAACTCACAGTCCGTGGATCTAGCTTAAGCCCCCATGGGACGCAAGCATTTATGAGTATAAAACATATCCCATCCATATAATTTCCTACTTGCCTAATTATAAAATCAAGCGGACACCAAAACAGGATGCAGTATAAATCATTAAGCAAACATATCTATCCCTGCAACATTCATAGAATATCCAACTTTAATTCATAGTACCACTTAAATACACAAGATATGTGATTACTTATCTATTACAGGTGGTAGACAACTAATTGATTGTGGGTGTTCGTCCTTCCACCTGACCATAGGCTCAGAGGCATTCATTCTTAGCACTCTGGCCACCCCCGTGCCAAACCATGATATCACCAGGGAACTCTTACAGTTCTCAAGGACTCTTTCTCTGTTTCAACTTCTGCTCGGGTTCTGTTCTCTACAAACTTTCAAAGATTTTCTTCTATGTTATGGCAGCAGAGGTAAGTCCGATACCCATTAGTGTTTTTGGGGTGGATGTTGGTTTAAATTTGGATGGTCGATGGCCAAAACTCAACAACATGAAAGATGTTCAACATAGAACTAGACAGGAAATGCACAGGGAAGTGAGGTCCACATTAACTTCAATCAGTAAATTGAGTTAAAGTGAGAGAAGAGGGAAGACTTAGGAGAAAGGGTGAATGACACTGCTCTAGACATCAAGCCTTCCAACAACTCATAGCAGAGAACCCAAGCTCAAGAGCATTCCTGAAGCTCAAATTCGGACACCGAAATATGTCTGCAAGGGACACAGTTGCGACTGCAATATGATCAAACCTCCATCATCCTGCAACTGCAACAGCTCGACTGGATCCTCCATGCTCGAGCCATTCAATGTGAGAAGGAAAAGATAACACAAGGGAATGAATAAGATTGACCACAATACTGCTATAATCAAACCTCCATTACAACAACATAACGATCCTCGACTGGATCCTCCATGCCCGAGTGTCTTAAACAGTTTTACAGAAAAAAAAAATGAAAAAGGAAAGGAGGCTAACTTCTATTAACATGAAAGTCTGAAATCTATTACATAACCAGAGAACAACTCTGGCAGGACAAAATTATAGATTGGGAGCTCTGCACAACCAAATACCTTTTACAAAATGACAAAACTCCATACTTATACTTCAAAAAATCCATTCCTGCAGCAAAAGTGTGCCCGGGTCTTCGCATTAAAGGCTTTACATCTGCATGCTTCCTGAAAAACTGTCCAATGCAATCTCCTATCAGAAGTGAGCTCTGTCAGACGCAATCATGTTTTAGATGAGCTAACTGCAGCTGAGCCGACTTGCTGGCGGAATTTTCTCGGGCTTTCCATTTATGGTGGAAAATATGTTCAACCACCACCAACCAACCTTAAAAACTGCTTCATCGGGATCAAAAATGCCTGAGTCAACTCTGCACCTGTGAGACGTGACAGCCTCTGCATTCTGCCACTTGGAGCTGAGTTGGATGCCTGCAGGGATGGCTAGGCAGCGTACGTGGACGAGAGTCTCGCGGGACAATTGGCGCAACGACAAGTTGCTCGGTGTGCGATGGCCAAGTGTAGGAGACACGGAGGCTGGGAAGAAGCTATGGAGGTGACACAGGCGGGAGCTAAGGTGGCACCGGTGGCGGGAGATGAGAAGGGGAGAAGTGACAAGTGGAACAGTGAGTGGAGGACAGGTGTGAGGGAATGAAAGGGGAGCGAGGGATGTGATGGACAGAGGAGATAGATGGAGTGGGGGACAACCGTCGGTGGGACGGTTGTGGAGCGGCCACTTGTCGACCTGGGATAGAGCATGCGCATATTAGGGCCACGAAAAGTGCTTTGATTCCTCCCCACTTTTGGGCCTAATGTGTGTCTCTAGCCGACACGTAGCGCCTCAAAAAACCACGGTTGTTTTCCTCGGCCCGCTCAACCTTTTTTAACGACCACATATGTTGAGGCCCCGATATGGCCACCGACCATCGATCCAAGGCGCAATGATCCTAGCCACCCAGATTTGTGTGCGTCCTAGCACAATGCGCCAAACAGTCACATCACTCCGACGGACTTAGGATAAGTGCCATTTAGTGGGTTTTTAACCCCATTCTTCACATTTTTCCACCCAAAGGCCAAATCCAGGAAAAATTCCCCCTTGCAAGAATATGTGATAACACCTGTTTTCAATAATTCTTGGACAACAAACACGTTAATCATAGTCTTATGCAAAAACATTGCATAAAAAAAAAAATCTGGGAAAATTTCATAATCTTAGCACAATAATTATCTGTGCAGTTGGTGGATTTGTATCCACCTGGTTGTTTTGTTATCCAGGATCATTGTTTTTCCTTGACATACCCATTGGGTGCATGATCCCAATCAATAGTTTACAAGAACTATTAAGGTTTCATCTCCCCTGCGGTCACTCACCCTCCAGGCCCAGGCTCAGGCATCCCCTTCTTTTCTATACAGTCCCTTGGGTGATCCATCTTGCCTTGCCAAGGTTTTCTCGCACAGGAAGAACTACCCATAGTATGCATGATCCCAATCAATAGTTTACAAGAACTATTAAGGTTTCATCTTCCTTGCGGTCACTCACCCTCCAAGCCCAGGCTCAGGCATCCTCTTCTCTGTTATACAGTCCCTCGGGTGATCCATCTTTCCTTGCCAAGGTTTTCTCGCACAGAAAGAATTCCAGAGACTCTGCTGAGTCTTACAGTCGAGGCGTCCCTCAGACTTGTTCTGACAAGGAGTCCCCCCGGCTTGTGTTACCTCGACACAATATATTCTAGGCAATCATGGCTTACCACAGGGTTCTCATGGCTCAGCAGAAGCCATTTTTCATGCTTTTACAGCTTGACAGCCTTCCGGCTCAGCTAAAGTTAGGGACGAAGGTTACTCTCCTTCTCCCGAATCAATCATAGATAGGAATGAAAGTTACTCTCCTTCTCCCGAGTCAGTCTTTATTTCATGCAATCGGATTATACTCTTTCTCACCCGTATCACATACATATAAAAATTCACGAAACATCATCATAAATTTTAAATTCAAAATTTTCTTGTAAATCCGTGACCCACAAATATCCAAATTCCACATTTTGTTTCCACATTTGTTTCACACAGGAAATAGATTCATAATTATGGGACTTTCCTTCCCACAACGGTTTGGCTCAATAGGCAATTGGTCTTCCTTATGGCTTACAATGCTAACATGTTCAAGACTCCTTTGCTTCCTGCACTTTCAACTTCAATCAGCCAAACAAATTGTTAGTTTCCATGCACATACATTTTTATTGCACCTTCATAATGGCATCACAAACAATTTCAAAATTGTGCATACTAACAATCAAATTCACTTTCTCGAAAAGGAAATACCATTCCTTGCAGTTTGGCTCAATAGGCAATTGGTCTTCCTTATGGGCTTACAATACTACCATATCCAAGACCCATTTCCTCCTGCAATTTCAACATTCCTCAACCAAACAAATTGTTAGTTTTCATGCACATTACCTTTTTAAAATCAAGCATACTAATAGTCCAAGTCATTTTCATCTATTCAAGGATACAAAGCAAAAGGATACATCATCCCTTACCTATGCATCATTTTAGACTACCAAATTTTTCAGAATGTAATTCAGTTATCAATTGACCTTAATGAATGTACCAACATTCATGGCCACGTTCATACCCAATGCACCTTTGCATTGATTTTAAGTTTCCCACACTTTATGACAAGTACTTTGTCATGGTGTGTTGGAGCTTAGCCAAACTTTTCACCATATGGTTTATTCATTTTCATTCATTGTTGCAGCAAGACTATGCTTCCGGCTACAGGATGATCACAATTCCCAACTCAGTACACAGAAAACTCAAAAGTTTCACATGAATGCATTTAAACATTCTTCCTCCATTAATAACCAGGGTGCCAACACTCATGGCCACCTAGATTAGTTTTCCTTCAGTGCTTACATAATGTAAGCAAAACATTGGAAGGTCCTCCTTTCTTACTGAAAAATCCATTGTCTTCCATCTTATGCAACATGCGTTCCCTCAATGCATTCCATGCAGTGTGCTATATATGATCACTTTTGTTTTCAATCATTCCTTGATTGGTCCATGTATTCATGACATATCAGTTCATGAATTCTTCCAAGGGTTACAATCAG
Organism: Picea engelmannii; assembly: GCA_009831015.1. Taxonomy (NCBI): domain Eukaryota; kingdom Viridiplantae; phylum Streptophyta; class Pinopsida; order Pinales; family Pinaceae; genus Picea; species Picea engelmannii. The sequence continues at coordinate 2,921,154 of ML776811.1, forward strand.
TCCTTACTACCAGAGGTTCATACCTCCATCATTCAGGTTCTCCTTCCTAAATCATACCCTACTTGGGTATCCAAGGCATACAATTGTCTTTCAACGTTTCATACATAACATTAAGACCGTAAAACATTTCAGAATGGATTATTACCCAATCCCTTCATACATTGTGCCACATAGGCATGAACATTTTTATACCGGTTTTCGCTGCTAGCAGCCCCCTCTGATATTACCCCATCAGTGGTGCTCCATGGGGAGTGTTAAAGTCCCTTCAACAATCTTTCAACTAGAACCTTCTCATAGTCATCCTCTGATTGAGGTTGTTCATTATTGACAACTGCCTTTCTCAACAGTTCCAATCTATTTCTTTCTACACATGACATACATCATAAACACATTAGTCATCATGTAAATTAAAAATGAAAGTACCATAGCATTTAAATTAATAAAACATTTGCAGACATGTCCTAGCATATATGTATGCACTTCATCACATTATCCTTAATGTTTTCATGAGTGAAACACAACAGTTCTCAATTGTTTCTATAGTAATACAACCATCATCACTATGGTGTCAAAACATTTACTTTCATCAGTGTACTAGCTTTCTCATCCCAGAGAAAAACATAATACACAGCAGAAAAGAATTGAGGGCTCTCCCCTTCTTCAAATTCTTTCTACATTGCCTATGACTTTTCAGCCCAACTGAGTTATTTCTAAGGCCTCACCGTCTTTTCTCTGCTTTTGCAATTTACTCCTTGTTGGGATCTTCCTGCTCTTTTCCTTGAGCAGCCTTGGTTAGGCCTCGCCCTAACCTTTTTGGAATACAGCAGCATGCTTTAATAGCAAACTTTTGTTCATAATGGATCATGAACCTGTGCATCCTGCACATTACCATTCAGTTATCAGAATGGTCAATACTCATTTATTAGTCTTATATTCATTACATGATGTTTTTCAAAATGTAATCCAGGATTCTGGTATATATATATACTTAATTCTCAACAGTCATTAAGGTTGTAACTTTGTTTTCTCGACACAATCTTCATACAATTCCTCCACGGGGAACTCCTTCAGCATGCAACTTCCTTATTGCATATCCATCACTATTTGTGTAAACATGCATCTTTTTCATGTACCCAAATTATGTATCCATACATATTATGGTTTTGTTAACTTACATCCATGATGTACTTAACCATATTCATAATCATGAACCTGCCTGTAGCGGTCATAGGTATGTTTCACATCCCACCTGTTAATATTATGGTAGCTGCGGGAGGTATTTGCCCCCACGTGTGAACCTGACGAGAATAGAAGACTCTGGGAAGCAAGAGAAACCCTAATGAGTTGGCTAATAACCCTAGAAGCCTTGTTGGCTCAAGAAGATAATTTATATTAGGCTATTAGCCTCCAAGAGAAGAAGTCGGCTAGAATTAATAATAATATACTGAACAGACACTTATCCAGAAGGAGAAGTCGGCCCCAGCAAAACTGGCAGAACCACTATAAATACAGGGCGCCAGTTCTCATTTGTCACATCTCAGAATTGCAGTTCTGCAGTTTGGTGCGCACTGTAGTTGCAGTTTGGTGCGCAAGTTTAGAGGAAGAGCTGGTGCAGCTGCAACAGCAGCAAGTTCTCAGTTTTGTCTTGAATATATCTTGGCTAGGGTTTGGGACTATCTGATCAGCTTTTGTGATGCGCTATCCTTGGGGATTGATGCACTACTCTTTGTTTGGCTATCTAGCCTAGGGTTTGCTTCCGGAGGAATTCTCAGTCAAGGTTAAGGTGCTTGGAGGGAG
>ML776811.1:2926458-2944209 GCA_009831015.1 Picea engelmannii
TTTACCCCCACGTGTGAACCTGACGAGAATAGAAGACTCCGGGAAGCAAGAGAAACCCTAATGAGTTGGCTAATAACCCTAGAAGCCTTGTCGGCTCAAGAAGATAATTTATATTAGGCTATTAGCCTCCAAGAAAAGAAGTCAACCAGAATTAATAATAATATACTGAACAGACACTTATCCAGAAGTAGAAGTCAGCCCCAACAAAACTGGCAAAACCACTATAAATACAGGGTGCCAGTTCTCATTTGTCACATCTCAGAATTGCAGTTCTGCAGTTTGGTGCGCAGGTTTAGAGGAAGACCTGGTGCAGATGCAACAGCAGCAAGTTCTCAGTTTTGGTTTGAATATCTCTTGGCTAGGGTTTGGGACTATCTGATCAGCTTTTGTGATGTGCTATCCTTGGGGATTGATGCGCTACTCTTTGTTTGGCTATCTAGCCTAGGGTTTGCTTCCAGAGGAATTCTCAGTCAAGGTTAAGGTGCTCGGAGGGAGGCTTCGGCCTGTGGTTGGGTGATGAGGGTATCGTCAATGGTAAAACGAGCACACCATCTTCTATATTCTAACACCACCTACATCTCTACCTTTAAGATCAGTCAACTCAGGATTGTTCATAATCTTTCTCATGTGATTCTCAAAGGCATAATCATTTGTCTCTTATTATGACAACAGAGCATATTTTCTCATTTACCCTTTTTATCTAATTATATTAGTATTTCCTGAGGAAAGGGAATACATTCCCCCTCAAGCTGTTATTTGGAACTGAACTTTCATGACTCTTCGGAATGGAGTCAACCATGCATCCATAGTATTCACTTATTCTAGACAAGAGCAATTCTTTCTTTATATTTCACTCATCAGGGCAACCATATTGTATCTATAACTATATTCTTTCATCATTAGTGTCCTTTAGTTTGAGATTCCAGTCACTTACAAGACTAATCTCACAATCATATCTCATATTGATGTTGCCTTTTCTCAAGGAAATAACCAACTAGGGTCACTTTCCTCTTTATGGAACAACGTCTAGCAAGAAAACCTTCTTGCCTCAGCGTCCATAGAATTTTACCCATCTCACTTTTCTCTAGTCATAAGGAGTTATATACTCCGATTTTAATATAAAGCAGTAATTATAACTGCCAAGGATCCTACCTAATCCTATCAGATTCTTTTAATCCCACAAAGGTATTAACCATTATATAATCCACCATCATCAGTGCCTGAAGTTCCAACTGCCCATGCTTAGAAGCAGTATTACGAACACCAGGTCATCCATCCTTCGGGCTTCGGCTGCTCTTGACAGAACCCTGCCACCTTCAGCTATCCACATTCAAGTCTTATTATAATTGTTAATTAGCATATCCCTACTCTGGTAAAAGTAGTTATCACTTTGACAAAGGGATAAAGAAATTCTTTTGCTGAAATTCAACAAGAATTCCCAAAATCACAAGTTCAATCTGCAGTCCTTCTCCTCAAGGAGTAAATGCAGATAACAATACCTCCTTACGCGACTCGTACATGAGCCCAAGCAAGCCAAGTGGTGTAACCATGCTCTGATACCAATCTGTAACACACCCACGACGAGGCATACAAATTTTCTCTTTTCTTAAAGGACAAAATCTCCATTCATGGTTTCTAATTTGGAAAGTCGGGGAACCAGTCCAACCTCCTAGAGCCAAACAACTCTCTGAGGCCTTGATGGTCTCATTCTGTAATTAAAAATAAAACCTTTCAGCTTCTTGGTGCGGGTTTAATGGCACCTGCGACCTTCCCTTTCGCTCCCCTGCGAAATCTCAGAGTAATGGGCGTTAGCTCCTTTTCTGGATAAGCCCCTTCTTGATGTGGCCTTGTACAATGACCTTATAGGACCGCGTCATTGCGGATGCGGCCAAAGGCGGTTTGAATCAAACTGTTTTTCAGCCCGCAATTCTCCTCAAGCCTCCACGTGTCCTCTTTTCAAATCCACGATTTGAATTGTGACCCGCCCTCAACTTTTTAACGTCTGTGCAACTCCTATCCCCGCAATGCTACGGGACCATCGATCTCTGATCTTTGACAGTACTTTGAAAACTAGCGGTTTAGATTTGCCCCTCTCATACCTACGGATCAGATCTGACCCATTGGAAAATCAACAGATGAGATCTCCTTCGTGATTTTGGGTTTCGGGAGTTTCAACTCTCAAAACCCTGCTCTCTTTCATACTTCAATCTTCCGAGTTGACGATCTGCGGACACCTGTCCTCCTAATCAACGGCCCTGCCTTTACTTCAGGTGGTTGAAATTTCAACTGGATCAACGATCCTGCCTTTACTTCGGGTGGTTGACCTTTCAACTGGATCAACGGTCTTGTGGCCCTCTTCCTGATCAACGGTCAAGATCTCCTTCGGGTTTTGGACTTCTGAGATCTCAAATCTCAAACTTCACCATTTTTCCCAATGGATTTTATCCAGAGGCTATAATCCACTGATGTGTGTCGTGATGATCGAGGATTACTTCGGGTCTTTACCCAGAGTCCACAGATTTTCTCCACGTCTCCCTTAGATCGGGCGGCTTTGAATTACTTCAGATATTTATCGGGAGTTCTCAAATTTTCACCATGTCTCCCTTGGATCTAACGACTCATATCCACTTTGGGTGATCCGACGCTTGATATCCACTTTGGGCGATCGAAGTTTACTTCGGGTCTTCACCCAGAATCCACAGATTCATGCCACCTGTCCTCTAGACCTGACGGTTCAGATCTACCTCGGACGATCTGACGATTGACGTTTACTTCGGGTCTTCACCTAGGGACAACGGATCTCTACCATGTGTCCCTTTCGATCTGATGGCTGAGATTTACTTTGAGACTCCAGCTCTCCGGTATTTGGGAGTTTCAACTCTTATGCACACATTTCTCCAGAGTGCTTTTACCTGAAATATATGATCTCCTAACACGTGTCCCTTTGGTGATCAACGACCTGGATTTACTTCGGCTGTTTGTACTCCTCCTTGTCCACAAAACTCTGAAGTTGTGTATCTTACGCCACATGTCCTCCTTGATGGTGGACGGTCCCAAATTACTTCGGGACTTTGGGACGTTGACAAGTCCACTCTCCTGTGCACCTTTAGAGGGTTATACCTCGTGCACTTTCCTTGGGATCCAATGGTTGTTGGTCCTCGCACTCAGATTTGACGGTCCAGATCTGATCTCCTCTACGCTCATTCATCTTTTTCTGGACTATGATATGACAGTCCAGGTTCTTCACAGTGCTTGATCCAACGACCATTGTTTCTCCTCCTCCTGAGCTTTCGCTTTCTTCCTTGACTTGGAATATTTCAAATGTTTCAAAGGCTTCACCTTTGAACTTCCTCCCGCGAGCCCTATGACGTTGGGTCTCGTCTACACTTCCAAAACCATTATCTCTCCCAAGCTTCGGGACTTGGAACATGTCCACCTCTTGTGCCCTCTTAGCACTATCTCTTCTGAGCTTCAACTGCTCGAACCTCGAAGGTCTTTGTCCCTTCTATTCCTCAAAGGGATATATGTGCCTTCCTGGAAATGTTCGCCCAAGCACTCCTTACTGAGCTGCAGAGTGTTTGGTAACTTTGTGAGGGTCTCCTAAGTGCTCTATAACTTTGCCTTCGGGGTTTGGGTCACTCCAACACGCAACTCTCCTGAGGCACAGACTCTGAATCTCATAGATCGGACGGTCGAGAAGGATCCCGACGGATCTAGAGATCCATGGTCCAGATTAACTTCGGGACTTCGGGGATTTTTACTTCCCTTATGAAGAACTCACAGTTCGCCGAACTAGCGAGGTCCGGAGGACTCAAGGGGTTAACTCACGTACTCATTTTCGTATCCAATGATCACAACGGACCTTGGCTCTTTCCGAATAGTTTCTCGTTCGTTCATCATCCGAACAAAGGATCCTTCCCTTTCGATACTTCAATCTCGCTACTCTTCCCGAGCTTTGTTAGCTCTGGAAGGCTTAAGAGCTTTGCTCTCTTTCTCTTGGACGTAACACTTGGAAAAATCCTTCCGCGCACCCCTTACATTCAATCCTCAACTCTAGGACTTAAGTGGTTCTCGGTCTTTGTTTGCCTCGCAGAGATCCTAAGCATACGTTCACTATCTCTCCTGAGATTTAAAATACTCCATCCTCCAAGGGACTCATAATGACTAGGAGGGTCGATATGCGTACATGAAACTATGCCCAAGGTTGACGAAGTCACGGTTCCTGGCTCTAGCTTAAGCCCCCACAGGATGCAAGCATTTACGAGTATAAAACATATCCCATCCATATAATTTCCTACTTTCCTAATTATACAATCAAGCAGACACCAAAATGGGATGTAGTATAAATCATTAAGCAAACATATCTATCGCTGCAACATTCATAGAATATCCAACTTTAATTCACAGTACCACTTAAATACACAAGATATGCAATTACTTATCTATTACAGGTGGTAGCCAACTAACTGACTGTGGGTGTTCATCTTTCCACACGACCATAGGCTCAGAGGCATTCATTCTTTTCACTCTGGCCACCCCCATGCCAAGCCATGATATCATCAGGGAACTCTTGCAGTTCTCAAGGACTCTTTCTTTGTTTCAGCTTCTGCTCGGGTTCTGTTCTCTGCAAACTTTCAGAGATTTTCTTCTCTGTTATGGCCTCGACGAGGTTTATCAGATGCTCACTCAACATCAAGCTCGTGGCCTTCTATTCATTCTCCACTGGAGAGCTCTACACCTTCTCCTTATCGATTTGTATCTCTTTCTTCCAAGATGGTTCTTGACCCATCCTGTTCCTTTTGTCATAAGGAAACTCCGGTCAACTTGGTTTGTCATACCCAGTGGTACTTCGGGCTGACAGTCTGCAGTTTTGGCCATGCTTCCATTCATGGGAGTGGTTGATAATTCAACCCCTGGTCCTTTCTTCATTAACTAATTTCTCTCCTTGGGATCCGAAGGAGGTTTATTATCCTCATCAAGGGAATTTGGGGTTATTTGATATAATGACCCTCCCTTATAGTTTTCACATTCTTTCCTCTAGTGATATCATGGCCAGTACTTTCAAGGCTTCACCCCCACAGTCAGTTATTGGCAACTCAAACAATAATACATTTACAATGTCCACATGCCTTAGCATGGTAATCCTATTTTATGATTAATTACAAGCTAGGGGAAACATGGGTGTTACATCTCTTCTCAGAGATAAGCTGCCACCATTCTAGCGAGTATTTCACTCTGTCTTTTTATAGTCTTTGTACATTTTCGCTCATTAATAGAAAATTGTGTATTACTGTATCTCTGTGTTTATGGTTGCATCTCTGATACATTTATGTTATATTATTGGATATTCGAGATATCTGTGTACATTGCTTTATTATATCTCCACTCTCATTTTGTGCCGAAAATAATCTGGATCAATCAACAAAGTTCATGGCTAAAGAGAATGACTGTAGCACCCATGAAAGTAGTGGCTACAAAGAATGATTACAGTGTTGACAAAAGGAGTCATGACAAAGAAAACTTGACATGAACAAAACAATAGTTATAGAAAACTCATGAGTTTGCATGGGTTTTTTTTTTTCTGTAGGAATTCTCACCAAAACTATTTTTCAAGACTACATACGTCTTGTGACACCTAAGGGTTTTCATCATAGGATTGATTGAAAACGTGTCCATAGAAAATCCCGCCAAAAAATGGTTTTCAAGACTTTGTACAGCTTGTGATTTCTAAAGGTTTTCATCACAAATTTTTTTTTATTGTAAAAGGAGAAATTTCTTAGACTAATCTAAAGGTCGAAAAGCCTTCAATCGAACCGATAGAGGGATGGTGCTAGAACTAAGTGAAAACCCTTCCTTAGACAGAGGTCCATGCTATATCTTGAGATGGTGTTTCTTAACTAGAAAAGATATATGCTTGAACTTTTTGGAAGTAAATGTTGGTTTTCATTTATTGATGATACCTTCATTGTAATGAACCCATTACTAAACCCAACAAAATACTCTTATACCAATTAAAAATGCATACATGAAACATGAAAAAACTGCTCATGCAACTACCAATATTTTAAAATTCATGAATGAAAATTATTTTAATCATACACAACAACATTTAAACACATAAACATAGAATAAAATGCAGTAGTAAAAATCAACATTTAACAGCAAATAAACATAGTAAATAAGATCAAAGATAGAACACTCATCTTATGAACAATTATACAATTGGTTACAAATGGTGGATGTTCCCCCCAACCATAGACTTTGTTGCTCAAGTTCTCTTAGTAGTAGTTCACCCTCAAGCTGGAACTAAGAGTCCACAAGATAATGGCTAGCTACTGTCCACTTAAACAACCTAATACCCATTAAAATTCATAGCATATTAACTCCTACAACAATTCCAACCACCGAACTCTCTTCCCCATCAATATGAACAATGCAAAGGATATGATTTCCTTCTCTACACTACAGTCTCTTGGACAATCCTCATCCCCTCCAGGGATTCAACCTAGACCGGCCAAGAATCTCTCAGCTAGGGGCTCCAGGAAATTTAGTTGTAATAGGAATGTTGACAACAACAATCCCACAAGATCTTATGTGATTTCCTCAACAATAAACTCACGTACATGCATAACAACCTAATTCTATATGCAATTCTAGCTCCAACAAGTTGTCTTCATTAAAAATTATGGCTTCCTCCCCTTTTCTAACACCCCCTCTCTTTTCCTCTCTTCTACCAAGTTGTGAAACTAGCTCCCTCCCTTTACCAAAAATTATTTTTCTTCTTCTTCCATGCATGTTGACTCTCGCAATTCCCCAAGTTGATTTCACCTAGCCCGTGCTTCCATAACTAGGTGAGATGACTTCCCCACCAACCTCTTACACACAATTCCCATCATGAGAGTACTTTCCCATTCTTCAATAACTAGGTGAAATGACTCTCCCACCAACCTCTTACATGCATTCAATGATTGGTTTTGATAAGTCAAAGGAGGTAAATATTAAAAATAAAATGATTTAGAAAAATGGCTTGGGTTTATTAGGCATGTTGAATTTTCCTTTGACCTCATTTGAGCCCCCTTTCTCTTGTGGAAACATATCCCCCATGACTTTGTCTTTATCCATCTGCAACCAACGAAAAAAATTTATTTTATTATTTTCAATGTACAATGTTTACATATTACCTCTCTTGGCTCGCATCCATACATCATATTTACAAATACACATCGCTAATATGGGGATTAAAAACTAGGGTGTTACATTCCCCTCTTCTACATTTTGCAACGTTCGTGGTGCACATCACCATACTAGTGTACATGTTCATATGTACAAAATTTTACATCACGGTACTTGATAAATTTGTAGTTTAATGACTCCTATAACAATTCCAATCATCAACTCACATTCCCCTCAACCTACACAGCCCAAGGAAGTGTACCCCTTCTCTGCATTGTAGTCCCTCAAGCTATCCCAGTTCCCTTCTAGGGCTCCAACATAAGTTGGATATGAAGCCTCAAAGTTGTCACTCTAGGAACTCCAGCTGCCAAAAATGGAGTTTTTGTATGCTTATGCACAAATGTACATTCATATTCCTTAAAATTTTACAAAAAACTACAGGTAATCCTCTTACATGGCATCCTTGTTCTCCCACATGGCATCTTCAGGATAGTAGTAGGTCCATTGGAACTTTACCAAGACGATGGTTCAGTTCCTAAGCACTTTGACTTTTTGGTCCAAGATGCACACTAGCTCCACCCAAAAGTTCCCTTCGTGCTCCACTTGGATCACAATCCAATCAATCATGTGGTTGGGATTAGGCACATACTTATTCAATAAAGACACCTGAAACACATTATGAATTCCAATGGATTCAGGCAATGCAAGCATGTATGCAACTAGGCCTATTCTCTCTAGAACTTTAAATGGCCCATGGTGTCTCATTGTCATTTTTGGGTAGCTTCCCAATCTTAGCAAGCTCCTTTTAGCCTTTACTTTCAAAAACACATGCTTTCCCACTCTAAATTCCCTATGTGTTCTATCTTTGTCAACATATCTTTTTTGCTTGTATTGCCCAACATTCAAAATTTTCCCAATCTTTACCATTTTCTCTTCTATTTCCCTTAGCAATTATGGCCCTATTACTGCACAATCTAGCACCAAGTGCAAAGCCTTCACAGGGCACTAAGACTAGTGGAAGATGAAAAATGTTACCATTGTCACCTAGGCAATGAATACCCTCTCTTTAGTGAAGGCATAGTATCCAACACAAGGGAGGCTTCCCTAATAGTCTCCAAGAATCCATAGGCAATACACAATCAAGTCTAGGGCCCCCAAGGTGACTACTCAAACTACCACTGATGAAAAGTATTAATGAGGTGGTGAGACAAGACAATTTCCAAATTTGAAATAATGAGGGTCTAGATCAGTTTAATAGGTTTTCCAAGTCAAGTATAGGCTCAAGAGGATATCTAAATACCTAAAATGAAGAAAAAGTCTAGCACTATTCTAGAACTATTAAAAAAGATATAAAATTACACCAGTAAAGTAAGTTATTATAGCAGCAAATAAATATCCCTTTGACATGCAATAATTCAATGAATAAAGAGGGATCAACAATGAGCTAAATTAGGGTTTCAATTACCAACAAAATAAAAATAAATAAATAATTAAAGAACAATAAACACCCCTAAAACCCGATAATTTTTTCCCTAGAGGATTGCTATAACACTTTAGAAATATAAATTAGGGTTTTAAAAATGTTTGTTAGGTCAATAATATTCCAAAACACCAAAATGTCTTAGTTTTTTGTGGCTAAAAATGAAAAATTATTGTAATAAAACCCTAAATTAACTCTAAAACAACAAAAGAAAGTATAATTCAAAAAATAATGATGGACTATTGGGAGAAAGTACTAGTGCATACTGTTTTTTTGGGCATATGTGGTCAATTAAGGATCCCTTTGGAGAGAAATGTGTGGATTTTTTTAGGGTGATACCTAGAGTTTGTCCACAACTAACCTTAGGAGATCCTCCTAAAATGATAAGGGATAAATCAATGGAAGGATCTCCACTAGACACCTTCCAAGAGGTTTGATAAAAAGGGTTTGTTCAAGAATAATCCAAGAGAATGTTTGACCAATGATAGAGAAACAACATTACGCTTAAATTCATTCATAAACATAACCACAATATGAAAAGAGACTACTCATTCAATAAATATTTCAGCCGTAAAAACCCTAGTAATGATCATCCAAGTAGTAGTAGAGAATCCACAAGCATAACTCCTCTAAAAAATCGCTCTAACTAACCATCCATAGCATTCTTCATAAGAGAGAACAAATAGAAGTACACAAGTAGTGATATATCTCCACAAGTAGCAATGATTTACATGTGAGAAGTGGTTCTCTTATTTATATGAGAGATCTAGCACAAAAGTAAAATGTTTCCATGAAAGGGTGCAACATTTCATCTCCAAGAGGTGTCTCATGTCTCAAAGGGGTGCGACATTTCATCAAAAGGTGCCATATCATCATCAAAGAGCCTAAACATCACATCAAGGTTCCCCATCATCATAAAGGTGCAACGTCCCATCATATAAGAGCGACATCCCATCATCAAAAGGTACCATCATCATGGAAAAGGTGTCTCATCCTCTCTCCAAGTACAACATCCTCAAGATAAGGTGGAATGTTCTCGATCAAGTAGTGGGGATGGCCCCCATAGAAGTGTGCTAGTATCCCCTCAATATCATCCAAAAGATCCAAGTGTCAACCAAGCATGTGGCTATGTGAAATCCATTGTTTAAGGAGGGGCTCATTGTTAAGAATTGAGCACAACCAAGACAAGACAAAAACTGGCAGAAAAGGCCTTAAGCCATTATGATGAACATTGTATTGATTTGACAATATGAATTTATAGTACATAGATAGGACCAGATATAGATCTCACTGACGACTCATCATTGGATCGTGACAACACCTTGTGAATAGGTAAGCTTTACAACTCATATCAATGTGGTCTTGGACTTTGTGATTGTCTCGGGACTTACAGTCTAACATTCTCCCCCTCAATCACAAGTCTGAATAATTGTACTAGTAAGGAAAACAATAACTGGTATCATCTTCAATACGAAATTGTTGAACTAAGCTTCGATGAACATATACTAGAAAAAATTATAGTATCTAAATAGTTCATTTGGAAGTGAACAACTGCCATGTCTGAACATTCCCATTCTTTTGATTTGATTGATTTGATTTGAGGAGACCGGTTTCTTTGTTGGAATTCCCAAATGTTGATTGATTTTTATGAATGATAGGACTTCAAAAATTGAAGCCTCACTATCATCATTGATGTCTAATATTCCCCTATGTCAGGTGCAATGTGAGAAGTTTGTTGAAATTGGTTTATAGGATCCAAGCTTCAGCTTTAGATTCGTTTATTCTTCAATGATTCATGGTTAAATGGATCCAAACTTAAGCTTTGGATTCTTTATGTTCTTCAATAATTCATGGTTGAATGGATCCAAGCTTAAGCTTTGGATTCTTAATGTGGTGGTTTTGGACGACCATTAACCAATTTGATTTGACCAATGTGGTGGTTTCAGATTACCACTAACCATATTCACTGATATTTGAATAATATGGCGGTTTTTTATTACCACTAACCATCTTCACCCCACTCTGGATTTGTTGGAGAGTATATTTTTCATTAATGTGCTCCCCCTCTTGAAGGTGTTTGAGAGTTTCATTTTTATTCCATTTGTGTACAACTCAAAGTGGGAAGTGGGAAGAATCACATGTTATCTCATCCCGTGAGGGGCATGCTTGAAAGCTACATCATAAGGGGACCACTTTGGACTTAATTTGGAAGAACATATAGAATTGGATCTAGATCATCACCAAAATCATCTGAAATAGTTGTTTGAAATGTTTTTACTGTTGTCATTTCTCCATGCAACTGTGGATTTACATCTGTCTTGACTAGATGGTAAGACTAATGCAACTTCTTTACTTCTTGATTCCATTTCCATGAAGTTATCCATCCATAATTAATTGTTTGTTTAACCTTCTTCTTATTTCGATACTTTTATGAGAGATTATTTGTCTTCCCGCAATGAATACAAGGATGGAGATCAAAACATTTTGAATCCAAGTGACCAACTCTATGACAATGTTGGCACTTATTATCAAGATTCTTCACTTCTTCAAGAATTCTTGCACTCACAAATTGAATTGGTTTGGAGTAATCTCGGATATGAAAGTTGTTGCCTTTGTCATATCCTAAGTCGTATCGATTTTTGTTGAATGATAATTCTTCCCGAGGTCTGACAAACATCTTGGAAAGATCATTTTGTTGTCCTTTTGCTTCTTCACATTTGTTTCGACTGTTGTTGTTATTCTCCACTTCTTCTTGGGACTCATCTTTGACAAATATTTCCTCCATCAATTGCATGGAAGATTCCATATCTTCTATGTCTTGTGCATTGGCTATCAAGTCTTATGTATCACAATTAGCATCAACAATTTGCATTATGTCTTGTGTGTCACAAGCTACATCAACCTTTTGTATGAACTCATTTGTATCACATGTTGCATCAATCGTTTAGATAAACTCCTATGAAGCACATGTTGCATCAATCTTCTCTATTAGATCCTTTGTGTCACAACTTGGATCAACTTTTTTGTTTGTTGCATATGTTGCATCAATCATGTCATCAATTTGATTTTGTTGTTCTCTTAATTTGATCTGAAGTGCATCAATCAATCGATCCTTCATTTCTATTTCATCTTGAAGATTATTTGTTATTTGTTGAATGTATTGTATCAACCATCTGATCAATTAGTTTTTTCTTTTGAATTAACTTCCACTCAAGTGTTTCAATCAATTTATCTTTCATATCAATATGATTTTCCAATTCATGGTTGTACTCTTGTAGTTCCTTGATTTTCCGAGAGGCGTTTTGTAAACGCTTTCTTCCTTTAATCATTTCTTATTATTCCCTTGCTTGTCATGCTCACTTGTTCTCCCTCGAATTTGTTTGCAGGTTCACTTGATTTGATGTTGCACCTAAGGTGTCGGGTTCTACCAATCATGCACCCTAAAGTGTGATTACAAAGACTTCACTTTGATGACTTTCTTGACCTCCTTATTCAAATTTCAAGCAGGATGATAACATTCACAATTAACTTTGATTTGAAAAGGATTGGCACTTTTCGCTTATACAATCAACTACTCAGGTTTATCCTCTAATGCTAACAATTCAAGTCACAAATCAAAGAAATTTTATCCTCAATGGATTTACAATTTGATAGTTAGTGTAAAATATTTAAAAATGACATAACCATTTACCAATTTACAAAGATGGTAAGTTTGAGAAGACTTGAATACACTTAATTGTGGAAATCACCATTGAATTTCAAGAATGCAATGATTTTTTGGAATACCGTCCGCTAAAAGATGGAATTCGGCAATGATTTTTTGCAAATCGGCTCTGATATCCCGAGGGCATCAAGGTTAAATTCGGAGCTATGCTTATGAATTCATTGATGTGGGTATTCTGAGAATCGCCCAACCGTAACAATAGGCTTATTCACCAAGGAGAAGCAAAGGCAACCAGTGGGCCGATCTATAGCACAAAAAAATCAGAACTGGAATAATCTTCTTTCACAAAAAAATTACTAAAACATTATAACGGCCTGTGGATGGGGTGATTTAAAATTGCGATAAGAAATCAATTTTCCCTTTATGGCTTCTGCACGGATCCTCAGCACTCTGCATGCAGCTTTGTATGCATGAATTGGAGCAGCTTTAACAACCTTCAATGGGATAGACTAGAAATGGAAAAGGGTCGGCTTCTACAACTCTCAGCTTGATTTTACAATCATCAAAATTCAAAGAAATGCAGCAGAAATCAATAGATGAACAAATGAATTAGCGTGGTCTTCCCTTCTCTTTCTCTTTTCAAAGATCAAACAGGAAAATAACTATTGTAAATCTGATTTGCGATGGAGCTTACACTCATCATAATTCCATTTGTTCTCTCAACAAAACAAATCTTTGATCTTTGTCTTTCATAACCAGATTGATTTACTGAGATCGGGACTAGATGTGCACTTTGTGAGCCTTATGAAGAAGTCCGATGAACACAAATCCCTTTAGAAGATTTTTAAATAAGGGCTTTCCTTCTCACAATACCAACTAGACATGCCACATAACAAATACAAAACTACATATAACGACGAGAGGTAGGGAAACTTATAAAACCTTAAACTTCCATGGAAAAACTACCATGAAGAGTTACCTCATCTTTACCATTATAGAAATAGATTGGTTGAATTAGATTTGGTTTTCATTGCCAATGTTGTAGATCTGGCTTCTCGTAACAAATCTCTCATGGACCACTATCATTGGCTGTGATACCATGTTAAGAATTGAGAACAAGCGAGACAAGACAAAAACTGGCAAAAAGGGCCTTAAGCCATTTTGATGCACATTGTATTGATCTAACTATATGAATTTATAGGATCTAGATCTCCCTGACAACTAATCAATGGATCGTGACAACATCTTCTGAATAGGTAAGGTCTATAACTCATATCAATGTGGTCTTGGACTTTGTGATTGTCTCAAGACTTACAGTCTAACACTCATATGGTCCATTGTATCATGAAGACAGAAGGAAAGGTACACAATCCAAACACAACATACAAAGTGAGTCATGTCAATGCAAAAGCCATTAGATATATCTCATAGAGAATATTCTTCAAACTTTGCACTAGCTTACAAAGTTATACAGTTTGCCAAGTCTAGGTATGGGATGATCATTATTACCTCCTATTAGGTGTGCCAATACCTAGGATAAGAATTATGTCCCAATGAACCCATCAAGGAGTATGTGTAATGGTATATGGTATGGATTGGGGTTTACTTCATGGGGTGGATGTCATTGACATGCAAGGTCATGTATGATAGTCATCCTCAAGAGCGCCTTTATAGAGGGAGCACTTAGGCAATGAAGTACCATTTCCTCGACACTGTGTCTTTCTAAACCCATGTTTGTCTTTTTCTTTATTTATTTAACCTTTTTTGGCTTTTGACTTTGATTGGCTAAGTCCTTTTGTAAGATATGCATTTATTGCATAGGACTTGGGGTGATGGCCTCTTAGCGAGGGGGTAGAGCTCATACTTCATTTCTTTCTTGGTTTTTAATACTTTGCTTTTCTTGTTGTTTCTTTGCCTTGCATTTTGAATCAGAAAATTTTTCTGTTTTTATATCATTTTGCATAAATTTGCATCAACCTCAAGCATTCAATCCCCTTCTTCTCATGCAAGTATGAAGCACGGACATTTTTGGGATACATGTAACAATCAACCCAAAAAAAAGGACAATGGATAAAGCATAGATGGAATATGTTATTCATGGTAAGGGATATTGACATGTTACCCCCATTAAGGCCCCCCAGTAATACAACTTTACCCAAGAGTGACAACACTTTCTAGGAGATGATGATGACCACGAAGGTGAAACAAGGAAAAAAGTATAAATTCAAGGCATCATGATTCATTATCCAATTCAACCCATGATCACCATTTTCATGCCCCTAACATTGACATTATCAATCAATATGAAGTGTTAGAACAATATACCTCAATATGTAGTGCACCATGTCATTTGAGTAAGTGAGTTGAGCATGTAATGGAAGACATATATGGTCAACTATCTATGTAGTGTCGAGAATGACATCATCAGAACTGTTGTTTGTAATGTGGATAATAGAGAAAAAAATATCCTCTAGTTACCCCTAGAAGTGA
Source organism: Picea engelmannii (assembly GCA_009831015.1). Taxonomy (NCBI): domain Eukaryota; kingdom Viridiplantae; phylum Streptophyta; class Pinopsida; order Pinales; family Pinaceae; genus Picea; species Picea engelmannii. The sequence goes on from ML776811.1 coordinate 2,941,266, forward strand.
GGGGGTTAATGTCTAGCTCCAACATGGGGACATGAGAACCTCGACAATCTCTGGAACTCCAAGACATGCAATATGCATCAAACCTAAAAATTCTTGCTACATTCTAACATAAGAGCATTAGTAAAGATGAGCAAGGGGATACAATCCCCTTGGTAGATGAAAGGTAAACCATAACATCAATTTCTTATCACGACTAGATCAAAATCACAACTAACTATAAATGCCTATGATCAAGCAATAAGTGAAAGAAAGTAGATGAGAAAACACAATCAAGATGCACACAACATCACCTACAACTACCCTAAACTAAAGAACAACATAAATGCTAGGTATAATCATACAACCAATGAAGCCATCCTAGCATCTCATCGAGGTCAAAAGTTCTACCCTTGTGCTTAGTTATGAACCAAAACAAGGATATATCAAGCATAGAATGGTCATGAGTTGGTACAGATACTACAACATGACTAAAGGTAGAATTCAAATCATGAGGGTGAGTAAGAGATTCCATGATTGCCATGGGCATCCACAAGCTTTCTCTATCCATCTTTGAATGGGATTGCAATATGATGACTCATCCTTGCTCCAAGCAAGGACTTCATGATGTAACCCTTGCATCTTGCAAGGCTAATCCATATACTTCAAAAGATGGCCATCTTGACTTTCATGTATGATGTCACCTCCCAAGGCTTGAGATGGGATCATAAAAAATATAAAGAATACCTCATGGTTGCTTGAGAAATATATGGATGAAAAATGGAGTGTAAAATCAGAGCTCGAAAAAATATTTTTCTCCTAACTTAGGTCTTGTTGCCCTTCTATATCTGGTTGGAATTCCTTAAAACAAACCATAAGTTGAAAATGCTTTTGCCCCATAGATATTTCAGCACCCGAAATATAATTTCCAACTATATTTTCAATAGCATTTCGAGGACAAGATGAAGAAATAAATAAATAAATATTTCTGCTATGAAATACTTGCTTCCATGTGTGAATCACACCCCATAAGACTTCTCTAGTGTTAATTTGGCACATGAATGTTTGCCAAAATATGATCATAGAGGTGGCTGAAAAAATTATTCAATTTCACCTTCATGAAGCAACTCTAAGTGTTCACAAGGATATGTATCATACCTCATAGGATATGGTTGGAAGTTGCCATGAGAATGTTGTAATAACTCAGTGTTATATGGTTGAAACAAATATGTGAACATATCCTCTTCATATTGCCAAAAATATGCATCATTGGTGTACACATATGGCTGAATTTTTTCTGAAAATGATGATCATTCCATAGGCAACAATTATCCACTCTTAACTCTAAAATCATCATCAATATCATAAATGTGATCCCCCATCAAAATGAAACAACTTATATCTCATTTAATCCTTCCAATATGTAGAAAATCGTCAATATTTTCAATCTCATGGTCATCACAGTCTTCATCACATGAAAAATTTACCAAGTGCAAGGGTTTTTCTAAAGACTCTTCACTTTCCAAATCATCAAAGGATGCATCATAAAAATCAAAGGCTTGGAAAGGAGTACAACTTACCAAACCATTGTCTTCACGTGAAGGATAGACAAAATCTTTGATGCACTTATCTCCATTAAATGGAGGAGCAAATACAAAATTATTATCTTCATGAAGAGGAGTGCTTTTTGTAACATGGTCTTCTTTATGGACATGATCTTCAACATTATGTGCTTCATCATAGTCTTCTTCTTTGATGGATTCATGAGGTGGCTCTTGTTTCTCTACATGTATCGAGTGATGAAGCTCTTCATTCATAGACTCGTGATATTCAATACAATCTTCGTGAACGTATTCTTCATGTGCTTGATGAATTTCTTCATCAACTTCTTCTTCATGTTCTTGTTCTTCAATGAAGTCCGCATCATTTTCAATAGGATTAAGAAGATATTCTTCTCATAGGGCTATTATCGGATCCTAAAAAGTGTCTTCATACCTCTGAAATGTTGGGCCCCACTGCTTGAGAAATTTTCCAATGAAATTTACAGTAGAAGGTATACTCTTTGGCTTGAAAGAATGTAAAACCCAATCCTTTTGTTTTAGCTTCATAGAATGAGTAAGTATTCTCATCAACACATCCTTGTGCACAACATTGATTTATAAAGCGTATTTCAAGAAAATTACAACATGGGAAATAGTCAAAAGAGGAGCACCATCAAATTTCGAAAGATCTTCTACCCATTATGCATAAAAATGATTAGGGTACCCAAAAATTCGTTGAACATCAACATAAGTATATTGCTCATGAAATTCCCATGGTGCCATAATTCCTTCATTTGAAAACATGCAACTTTATACAAAATCTGAAAATAGGATGAAACCTTCAACAAAACATATGTGTGGAGTGGCCAAGGTGAATCTTCAATGCCTTTGCAATGATTCTTGTTTCACCTTACAAGCATAGAATCTTCAAATTTTGCATAGGGAAAAGGGATTCTTCCCTTGATCGAGTCACTAGATGAGCATACTTAGATAAGGCTCTGGTTTCTGCTCATCAATGAATGTTGAAGCATATACTTTAAATTTCCAAGAAGAATGACTCAATTCTCCTCGACAATCGCACTGAAATGTTACCACACAATCTAGCACCAAGTGCAAAGCCTTCACAAGGCACTAAGACTAGTGGAACATGGAAGATGTTACCACTATCACCTAGGCAACAAATTCCCTCTCTTTAGTGAAGGAATAGTATCCAACACAAGGGAGGCTTCCCTTGTAGCCTCCAAGAATCCATAGGCAAGACAAAATCAAGTCTTGAAATAATAAGGATCTAGGTTAATTTAATAGGTTTTCCAAGTCAAGTATAGGCTCAAGAGGATCCCAAAATACCTAAAATGAAGAAAAAGTTTAGGGTTGTTATAAAAATGTATATATATATATATATATATATATATATATATATATATATA
>ML776811.1:2944451-2980899 GCA_009831015.1 Picea engelmannii
AGGTTCTCCACTAGAAACCTTCCAAGAGCTTTGATAAGAAAGGTTTGTTCAAGAATAATCCAAGAGAATGTTTAACCAACACTAGAGAAACAAATTTACACTTAAATGCATTCATAAACATATCCACAAGATGAAAAGAGACCACTTAATAAATATTCCATCCATCTAACATATAGCTCGTACCATTGTATTTTCTTGTGTCTTTGCCAAGTACAAACACTCTCCGCAGGTACCCAAAGACTTGGCAACCTTAAACCACTTCCGAGATGTGCCATCAAAGCCATCTTCCACTTAGAAACTTGACCTATAGGAGTATTCATCTCATCATCTCACTTTCTGTCTCATTTCCCCATAGGGTCACCCGAGATTCCCCCCTTGAGGTGATCACTTCACCTCTAAAGCAACAGGAATACCTATCTAAGGTGACAGTGGGTAAGTGTTCTCTTAGTTGTAGCCATATTGTTGTTCATCTTGGGCTTTGCCCAATCTACAACTTGTGTGATAATATTTTGGCACCATTGTCGAGGAGGATTTTGAATCCTCTTCCAAACCCTAACAACACGTTGGCAAGATATCCTAAAGCCTTTTGCTAGCTTTCCTGGCGACTCCACTTGAAGCACGTTCCCCTTCCTCCTTGAATAAGCTCTTCTTAAAGCTCATTTGGCGACTCCACCTTCCCAGAATCTGTCTTCCCTTAATACCTTTCACCCAGGGAGGTTAAATCCCTCTAAGGTTTACCGAAGAAGGCCTCCTCTCAAGTATCACGTTGTCAAAACCCTTTTCCATGGTATATTTTGTTGAAATATTGTAACTGCAAAGAGTATTCTATTTATTATTGATGTATTATTCATTAGATCAATCCCCTTTTGTGGATTGATCATGTCGGGCATTGTAAATGACCAAATCCCCTTTTGCGGATTGGTCAAACCCTAATTGTAATATGCAAATTGAGAAGTCGGCCCCCAGGAAAATTAAAGTGGTTCTATTCACCCAAAAAGACAAGTCAACCCTGCCAGTGAAGAGACACCTCCTTTCAGCGCTTGCCAGTTTGTATGAATAAAGGAAGCCAACCACTCATTTGTTCACTCACTCATTCGATCATCCAGAGCACAAGTTTGGTAGCTGCAGTTGGAGAAGAAGGAAGAGGGAGAGGCGCATTACTTGGGAGAGGATATTCTCTAGTGTTTGGTTTATTGTCTTGGCATTGCATTGGCTATCAATATTAAGGAAGTTTTTGTTGGGTTTTCTTCCCCATGAGGGTTTGCCAGGATAAATGATGTGTATCTTGCGATTGTGTTTCTCTCAGTTATCCTATCTATGTTATGGTTATCTAGTAAATTGAAAAGAAACCTAATAATATCTTAAACCTTAACATGGTATCAGAGCTAAGCTGAAGAGATCATCTTTCACAGGAAAAAGAAAAACGTCACTATTGTCGTACAAGAAAATTAGGGATTTTTTTTTTAAGAAGAATCTCAGCCCAAAAGTCATCTACAAAAGTGTTCCCTAGCCCAAGGAACTATTTGGCACCTTCAGCGCACCTTTTCAGTGGATATAACTCCCGAAAAATGAAACCCTAGTTTTCACCAGTACCAGAAAACCAGAAGTACCAGGAAACCAGAAGTACCAGAAAACTAGAAGCACCAGTCCAGAAATCCGTTGGTCAAGTTTGAATGGGCAAAATTTGGATTTTCTGAAATCTAACCACACCATGATACTCACCTCAGCCAAGCGCACCTCCTGGTAAGTTCAAAATTCAATTCTGGGCATTTTCATTTTTTGGTCATTTTCCTAGCTCCAAGTAAAAGATGTCTGCAAGCACTAAGCGTGTTGACAAGCTAGAAGGTGTGGAAAAATTTCATGCCTGGAAGTATAGAATTGCACTCATTCTTGAAGATAATGACATAGCAAGATTCATTAAAGAGAATGTACCAGAACCCGTCGATGTTGCAGCTAAAAAAAAACACCAAAAGGACACAGTTAGGGCCAAAAGAATCATTGCAAATTCTATCAAAGATCACTTGATTCCTCGAGTGGATTAAAAGAAGACTCCAAAAGAAATGTTTGATGCCCTAACCAAATTATATGAAGGAAGGAACATCAATCAGAAGATGAATCTAAGAACTCAACTCAAGAATACAAGGATGCAGAAAGGAGAAACAATTCAGGAATATTTCTCCAGAATATCACAATTCAAAGAACAACTAGAAGCAATTGAAGATACTATAGACAAATATGAACTTATAATGACGACCCTTAATGGTCTCACAAGACCTTGGGATGCATTCATCCAAACTATTTGTGCCAGAAAGGACAAACTACAATTTGACAGTCTTTGGGAAGAATGCATTCAAGAAGAAGCAAGGGTAGTTAACCGAGAAGCATTGCTATCAAGAGATGAAGATCAATCCCTAGCTACTCATACTAAAGGATGAAGAAATAAGTCTTACTTACAGAAAGAAACTCACAAAGAACCTCGCCCTCCAAAAATATTCCAGAGGCCTCAGAAAGGTCAAAGAAGAGAAAATGATTTCTCATCCTACCAATGTTACCATTGTGACAAGATGGGACATATTGTGAAACATTTCCCAGCTAGACAAGAAGAATACAAGAAGAAAAACAAGAGGCATCGTGCCCATGCAATTGAAGATGAAGAGCCACCCACAAAGATGATAAAAGAATAGATTGAAGACTATGTCTTAATCTCTGCCCTCTTAGGATCAGTATCACTTGGTGAGGACACTTGGCTCATTGATAGTGGTGCTTCCAAGCACATGATAGGTCAAAGAGACATTCTCTCTTACCTTTCAGAATGGAAGTTTCCCCAGAAAGTTACACTTGGAGATGATTATCAATACCCTATCAAGGGAGTAGGAGAATCAAATTACAAGTTTGATTCGGGGACCTCGATGAAGATGAAGGATGTACCAGGTTTGAAAAAGAACTTACTCTATGTCTTAGCTTTAGAAGAGAAAGGCTTCAAAGTTGCCTTAATAGATGGAGAAGTTCTTATGTGGGCCAAAGGAAAAACCATGGAAGAAGCAATTGTTATTGGAAAGGAAGAAGGTGGCTTGTATAAGCTAAAGGGTCACTTAGAAGCAGCCATGACCCACTCCATTGAGAATCCATGTGAACTTTGGCATAGAATATTAGCCCACATCAACTACAAGGCATTACCATATGTAAGCAAGGAAGTCACAGGTTTACCAGAATTCAAGGTTGACCATGAAGGTGTGTGCAATGGATGTGCACAAGGAAAGAACATCAAGAACCCTTTTTCAAAGAGAGACAATAAAGAAGAAGGAGTCCTAGAACTCATTCACTCAGATATGTGTGGCCTAATGCCATCATCCTCCTTCAGTGGGTATGAATACTATGTATCCTTTATTGATGACTATTCTCATAAAACCTAGGTTTACCTTTTGAAATCAAAAGATGAAGTGTTCAGTAAATTCAAGGAATTCAAAGCCTTGATAGAGAATCTTTCTGAAAGAAAGATCAAGATACTCAAGTCAGATAATGGAGGAGAATACACCTCAAAAGAGTTTGTAAACTTTTGCAAAGATGTCGGGATCAAGAGGGAGCTCACCACTCCCTACAATCCTCAACAAAATGGTGCAGCAGAAAGAAAGAACATAACTATAATGGAAGCAGTGAACACCATGATCCATGATCAAGACCTTCTAATGTACTTATGTGCAAAAGCAACGAAAACAACAGTATATGTACAAAACAGATTGTCCCATAGTACACTTGGGTTCAAGACCCCTGAAGAGATGTTCTTTGAAAAGAATCCATAAGTAATCCATCTCAAAATATTTGGCTGCCTAGTATTTGTACATATTCCAAAAGAGAAGAGAAGCAAGTTGGACCCTTCAGGAAAGAAGGGAATATTTGTTGGATAATGTGAGGTCTCCAAGGCCTTCATAGTTTATATACCAGGGTACCATCATATTGAAATCAGCAGGGATGTAACCTTTGATGAAGACGCAACACTCAATAAATCAAGAAGATGTCAATTTGAAGAAGTATATGAAGAGGAACCTATAGCTCCTAGAGTTGCAGAACCATTGAGGGAAATCATAACTTCCCCTAATGAGGAAATTCTAGAAGATCGTGACATAATAGAATCTCAAGAACCTCCCCAGATGAAGATCTCCCACAAGAGAAAGCCAGCCTGGGCAAGGGAACTTATTCAAGATGGAGAGAAGTATGGTGCCCCCGAAGGAACCATGAGACAAGTAAAGAAACCTAAGCCATTCTCCAGTTATATGGATTTGATGTGTGATCTCTTAGAGAAGGAGCCTACCTGCTTTGAAGAAGCCATTTGGAAGAAAGAATGGGCAGATGCCATGACAGAAGAATACCAATCCATCATAAAGAATGATGTATGGGAAATAGTTCCAAGACCGAAGAGCAAGGATGTGGTATCTTCCAAATGGATTTTCAAAATAAAACATGTTGTTGATGGAGGTATTGAGAAGTATAAGGCAAGGTTTGTTGCTCATGACTTTTCTCAAAAGGAAGGCATTGATTATGAAGAGACGTTTGCTCATGTAGCCAGATACACTTCAATCAGAACCATCATAGCCCTTGCAGCTAAGATGAAGTAGAAGTTACACCACATGGATGTGAAAACAACCTTCTTGAATGGTGCCATTGAAGAAGAAGTGTATATAGAACAACCTCAAGGGTTTGAAGTTGAAGACAGGAAGACTCATGTCTGCGAGTTAAAGAAGGCTCTATACGGATTGAAACAAGCTCCTAGAGCTTGGTATGGAAGGATTGACAATTTCCTGACGAGCTTGGACTTTACCAAGAGTAAAGTTGATTCTAACCTTTACTTCAAGGTTATGAATGATGAGCAAGTTATATTGATGTTGTATGTGGATGACTTATTCTTAACTAGAGAAGAAAAGCTCATCATTGATTGTAAGAAGAAGCTCGCTGCAAAATTCGAGATGAAAGACCTTGGCCTAATGCACTATTTCTTAGGTCTTGAGGTTTGGCAGAGCCCAGAAAGGATCTTCCTTAACCAAGGGAAGTATGCAGTTGAAATACTGAAGAGATTTGATATGTTGGAGTGAAAGTCCACGAATACACCCATGGAAACAAAGTTGAAGCTTCTGGTTGACACTTCGCCAGAATTGATTGATGCTATGCTATACAGACAGATCATTGGATCGTTGATGTATCTGACGAACACCAGGACAGATATATGTTTTGTTGTGAACACCTTGAGTCAATTTCTGGTAGAGTCCAGAAGTGCGTGTTCACCTGGCTGCTGCAAAACATGTGATGAGGTACCTTAAGGGTACGTCAAATTGTGGTCTCAGTTATAATGGAGATCATAACTTCAGACTGAGTGGTTATACTGATTCAAATTGGGATGGAAGTGTCTCTTACAGAAAGAGCACTTCAGGTTGTTGTTTCAGTATGGGGTCATCCATGATCACATGGCAGAGTAGGAAGCAATCAAGCATTGCTCTCAGCACAGTAGAAGTAGAATACATTGTTGCATGTTCTGCCAGTTGTGAAGCCACATGGCTTCAGAAGTTGTTGACAGGTCTATTTGATCTAGATATGGAAGCAACCATGACCCTATGTGATAACCAGAGCTGCATAGAGATGACAAAGAACCCTGTGTTCCATGACAATTCAAAACACATAGGGATCTAATATCATTACATCCATGATATGGTGCAGAGGGGAGCGATAAAGCTCCAGTATGTTAGCATGGATGAACATGTTGTTGATGTGTTGACCAAGCCTCTATCTCGTGTAAAGTTTGAGCACTTTTGAGATAAGCTTGGTGTAGTCTGTAAGGACCTCCCTCGAAAGGGGGAGTAGTGATGTGTTTCCAGCCTCGTGTTGTGATGCCAACTTCGTGTGGATGATGTGTTGCCAACCTCATGCTGTGATGCTAGCTTCATGTTGATGATGTGTTGCTAGCCTCGTGATGTGATGCCAACTTCGTGATGATGATGTGTTGCCAACCTCGTGTTGTGATGCCAACTTCGTGTTGATGATGTGTTGTCAGCCTCGTGTTGTGATGCCAACTTCGTGTTGATGATGTGTTTCCAGCCTCGTGCTGTGATGCCAACTTCGTGCTGATGATGTGTTTCTAGCCTCATGTTGTGATGCCAGCTTCGTGTTGATGATGTGTTGCTAGCCTCGTGCTTTGATGCCAGCTTCATGTTGATGATGTTGTGTTGTCAGCCTCGTGCTGTGATGCCAGCTTCATGTTGATGATGTTGTGTTATCAGCCTCGTGCTGTGATGCCAGCTTTGTGCTGAAGATTCTCAACCTAGTGTCGATGTTGATGATGCGCCAGCCTTGGTGTTGTGTTGTTGTTGTTATTGATGATGATGTATTAGTATTATAATAATCTATGTTGTTGAAGATGATGATGTATTAGTATTAAACTAATCCATGTTGATGCAGTCGATGATCCCATTCCATCTCCCTGCTATGAATGATGATATTGATGATGAGAAAAACTTCCGATGATTTATAGATATGCCAGTCAGTGTTCCATACGATTTTGATGTTGTTTCCCTCTCTCTCTCTCTCTCTCCTGATGATGTTGTAGAATACCCTTCTTGTTAAGGGAGGGTGTTGAAATATTGTAACTACAAAGAGTATTCCATTTATTATTGATGTATTATTCATTAGATCAATCCCCTTTTGTGGATTGATCATGTTGGGCATTGTAAATGACCAAATCCTCTTTTGTGGATTGGTCAAATCCTAATTGTAATATGCAAATTGAGAAGTCGTCCCCCAGGCAAATTAAAGTGGTTCTAACCACCCAGAAAGACAAGTCATCCCTGCTAGTGAAGAGACACCTCCTTTCAGCGCTTACCAGTTTGTATAAATAAAGGAAGCCAACCACTCATTTGTTCACTCACTCATTCGATCATCCAGAGCGCAAGTTTGGTAGTTGCAATTGGAGAAGAAGGAAGAGAGAGAGGCACATTACTTGGGAGAGGATATTCTCTAGTGTTTGGTTTATTGTCTTGGCATTGTATTGGCTATCTATATTAAGGAATTTTTTGCTAGGTTTTCTTCCCCATGAGGGTTTCCCAGGATAAATGATGTGTATCTTGTGATTGTGTTTCTCTCAGTGATACTATCTATGCTATGGTTATCTAGTAAATTGAAAAGAAACCTAATAATAGGTTAAACCTTAACAGCCTTCCCCTTGCTCCAATGGATCACCCTTGGGAAAAGGACCTTTATAAACCCCTGAACATGGCCACCATCCATGGATACCCCAACATAATGCCGAAAGTGTCTCACAAATGGTTGCTAAAGTTTCCAGGAAATAATGTGACCATTGTCGATGATCATCTCTACGCCATAGGCCAAGACATGGAAAATGTGGAAGTGGAACATGAGGATATAATAATGAATCTACTAGCCTCATCTTTGACTGAAGATGCTCATATATGGTTCAGAGGGATACCTGGCAATCACATAGCATATTATGAGGTTTTTTCCAAGTTATTCAAGAATAGATGGACAACGAAGAAAGATAATCGGATGCTTGTAGCTCAATTCAATTAGATAAAGAAAATGGAGAATGAGGCAGTGAGTTAATTTGACAATGGGTTTGAAAGATTATACAATCAAATCCCGACAGGTTTGCATCCTACTGTTGCAGTTGTTCGTCTCCTCTATATGAATGCATTCGATGGGAAAGTTTGTTTCATTATGAAGGACAAGAAGCGCACCACCTTGGCACAAGCCAAAGAATACATTACATAAATCAAAGAAAATCTCCTTGACTCAAAGGTTGATCCTTTTTAGTATCCTCGTGTTAAGGGATAAGAAAAGACTAAGGATTCTAGTAGCAGTGCTCCTTATCCAATTTTCCTCTTGACTTAAAAGACAGATAAGATGAGTACTCAGTTTTTCCAAGCATATAATCAAATCATGGGCTGATTAACCATTATGGAAAGAAATCAATCAGCCCCCAAACCTCAGTTTGTTAGGCAATAGAGAGATGCCACAGGTTGGAAACCAAGACCTCAACAAGAGGCAAAGGCCCCTGATACTTTGAACCCTGTTGGAATGGCCAGCATCAAGCAGACACCATGGTGTTCTCCATGTCAAGAACCTCACTGAGGGGATGAGTGTTGTTGACGAGATGAATATTATTTCGATCGTATGAACTTCATGGGTATGATCTATAACTTCCATGAGGAAGAGGTCACACATGAACAAATTGATGAGGCCAGAAGATAGGGGGAAAGAGAGGGGAGACTCTGGGTATTAAATCAGTCGACAGATGATCAGAGAAAGTAGCTAAGGAAGAGAGAATATTTGAAATACACTATAATAAATAAACCTTCATCCCATCCGTCACAACCTACTGTTCCTCCTCCATCTACAGAGAAGGTGGTCCCACCACTTCCACCTCCAGTACACGAGTTTCTTCCAAATCCAACTCCAATAGAAGATGGGATTCATTTGAACATAGACGTTGCAGCCATGTTTGGGAAGTTGAATATGACGGTTCTTGTAACAAAAATGTGCAAACTTCCTTCCGTGAGGAGGGAAACCTTGAAGTTATTACAGGTACCAACTAAGGAGGAGGACCCTCCAATCATTTTGAACACCATGTATCTTGATCAACAAAGGAACAACAACTCTCCTTTCTATATTTTCTTGGTCGTGAATGGCCTCCGCCTAAACAATTGTATGTTGGATTCTGGGGCCTCAACAAATGTCATTTCATTGAAGTTAATGGAACAACTTGGCTTGAAGACAACATGACCATACAGAAATTTATGTGGCATCGATTTGAAGAGGGTCAAGGTTTATGGACTATGTGAGAACATTGAGGTTTTCTTGATTTATTTTCTGCATATCAGCCTCCTTATGAACATAGTAGTAATTGATGTCCTAGATGCTCAGGGGATGTTATTATCGAGGATTTGGTCTTATATTCTACTCTTGGAGGTTTCCTTAGCATGGATTGTTGATATTATGGTAGCTACAGGAGGTATTAACCTCCACTTGTAACCTTTGACGAGACTAGAATATCCCGAGAAGCAAGAGAAACCCTAAAGACTTGGATAATAACTCTAGAAGACAAGTCGGCTTAATGGAATAATTAATATTGAGTTATTAGCCCCCAGAAGAGAAGTTGACCCAGTCAGTTAAGATGGAGTAGTATAAATAGAGGGTGTTAGATCTCATTTGTGACTCACTCACTCGAAACTGCATAAGACCAGTGGTGCACAAGTTTGGACAAGAGTTGCAACTGCAACTGGAATTTCAGTTTTGACTTCGAATTTCTCTTTGGTTATGGTTTGGACTTTCTGCCTGGTACATTAGCTCTGGAGAGAGGTACGCTACCTTGGTTGGCTATTGGTTCTAGGGTTTTCTTCCAGAATTATTCTCTCTATCAAGGTTAAGGTGCTCGGGGGTGGCTTCGGCCTATGGTTGGGTGACAATTTTTCTATATTGTCTATGGTGAAATGAGCACACCTATTTTTTCTAACAGGTTATGGGCCCAAACTATCTTTAGATAGTCTAACTACTGGAAGATATATTAGGAGGATTTGTTCAGTTACAGTTGCAGTTGCAGTCAAAGCTTTTGTTGCAGCAACAAAACCCTAACCCTCTTGGTGAGGCACCTTAAGTGAAGAGATTGACCTAATTCTTGGACAACCTAGTGCGCACTATCCTAGCGCACCTCCTCGTACTCTCAGCAAGTCAAGACGTCAATTTTGAGTTTTTGGTCAAAGTCAAAGGTTGACCAAGTCAAAGTCAAAGGTTGACCAAGTCAAAGAAGTCATGACTTACTCTATGAAGTCAGAAAACAAGTTAGAAGGGGCTTCTAACTTTAGAGCATGAAAGACAAGGATTGACCTCATCCCTACAAAGAATAAAGTGTTGGATATCGTAAAAGGCAAGATCATGGAACCACAGTTTAAAGCGGGAAAAGAGAAGAAACCTCAAAACGTTGCAGTTATGGAGAAGTTCAAGGACAATGACATCAACAATATGAGTATCATAGTGGACTATGTAAAAGACCACTTGATACCCTAAATCTCTCATCTTGACTCATCTAAGAAGATGGATGATGCCCTAACTAACCACTTCTCAGTCATAAACATTGGATAAGTAATAAGTCCGAAGAATGAGCTCCGTGAAATGAAAATGAATGGTGTTGATAGCATAACATCATACTCTGTGAGAATCTCTCTCAGTTAAGAGATCAACTACAAGTTATTCAATAAATCATTTCAGAAAAAAAGGAACTGGTAAATATAGTACTCAATGGCCTTCTCAAGACATGGGATGCATTTTTCGCAAGCATGAACTCAAGAAAAGGATATAATGCTTCACCTGTCGAAAATATGGTCACTACAAGAACCATTGTCCTGAGTTGAAGGAAGCAAATAGACAAAGCAATATTTGTCGAAGAAAGGGAACCCTCAAAGAAAGTCAAGCAGGATAAAATAGACTTCTTCTTCTAGTCAAGGTAACAATATTCTTTTATAACATAGTTCTTGTACATACCATGTTTACATATTTCCTGTACATATCATGCATATCTATTGCTATTACGATGACTACAAGAAGATGAAGTACGTTGGAAAATTCCTGAGGAATCTATTATATAAGTAACAACTGCCAGATAGGTTGAAATCATAATCAAACTTGAAGAGACCCAGAAGGAGTCAAATAAAAAAGAAGTCAGTAATCAAGATGAAATTAGAATAAGACTTGTGACACTTTATAGAAGGCAATAAGGATGCAAACAAAAGCATGGACTCTCTTAGATGGAGGGAGCTTATTACAAAATTCCAAAAGAAGAACATGCATTAATGCATGAAGCGAGGATTAGGAGGGAGCTAATCCTAAATGATATGATCCATTGAATAATCTGTGAAGATTATGAAGTATCTGCCCATGTTCCCATTGAAAGAAGTAGCCATGATAAGCAACACGTGTTCAATTTGACTCTAGAAGAAGTATTATTCGAAAAGAAGTCTTAAGTATCCTTGGTTGTCCATCTGCATCCATGTTCCTATTATGAAAGGAAGAAGTTGGAATCTTCAGGAAGGAAGGGCATGGAATCTATATACGACTCCATGGACTCAAAAGCTGAAGAAGAACAAGAAGATTCCAAGAAAGAAAGAAAATCTCGAACAACCAGTTATTATACCAAGAATCATAAGACTACCAGCTTGGTTTGAACCCACTAGAAGCAATCAACCAGAACAAATGGAAGTTGTGATGAAGAACAATGTATGTAAGAAAACGTGAAAAATACCTATGAGGCATTGCGAGATTCAGAATTAGAGATTCTTCCTAAAGGAGGGAGAAGACTATGATGACAACTTGTTCCAGTAAACCAGATATACCTCTTGGAGTATCCATTGAAATTTACATGTAAAATATTGTTCTTCCCAATAAAGCAAATTGAGAAAGAAGCTTATACCAGAAGAGACCCATGTATGAAAATGGAAGAAGACCTTGTATGGATTCAAGCAACTTTATGTAGAGTATCTCATATACATCAGATGTTAAGGTTTAAGCTATTATTAGGTTTCTTTTCAATTTACTAGATAACCATAGCATAGATAGGATCATTGAGAGAAACACAATCACAAGATACACAACATTTATCCTAAGAAACCCTCATGGGGAAGAAAACACAGCAAAAACTTCCTTAATATAGATAGCCAATACAATGCCAAGACAATAAACCAAACACTAGAGAATATCCTCTCCCAAGCAATGTGAATCTCTCTCTTGCTTCTTTCGGAAACTAGTAACTGCAGCTTCCTTCAATACTTGTGCACTAGATGAGTGAGTTGAGTGAGTGTGATAATGAGGCATTGGCTTCCTTTATTTATACAAATTGGCAGGTGCTGAAAAGGTGTCTCTTCACTGGGCAGGGTTGACTTGTCTTCTTAGTGGTTAAAACCACTTCAATTAGCCTGGGGGGCGACTTCTCAATTTGCATAATATATTTAGGGTTTGACCAATCCGCAAAAGGGGATTTGTTCAATTACAATGCCCGACATGATCAATCCACAAAAGGGGATTTGATCTATAAACAAATAACTCAAATAATAATAATAATAAGTAGAATACTCTTTGCAGTTACAATATTTCAACACTCCCCCTTAACAAAAAGGGTATTCTACAACATCATCAGGAGAGAGAGAGAGAGAGGGCGACAACATCAACAACATCTGGAACACTAACTGGCATATCTATAAATCATCGGAAATTTTTGTCATCATCATCGTTCACAACATGGAGCTGGAGTAGCATCATCATCCTCATCAACATGAGGCTAAGGTAACATCATCATCATCTTTAGCATGAGACTAAAGTAACAACGTCATCTTCAACAAGAAGATGAAGTGGCATCATCATCATTATATTTAGCAAGAAATTGAAGTGGCATCATCATCATCTTTATCAACATGGATTAGTATAACAATAATACATCATCATCATCAATAACAACACAAGTCTGATACAACATCAACAACAACAATATTACAGCACAAAGGTTGGAGCATCATCAACAACAACAACACGAAGCTGGAAATATTCAACACTAGGTTGGCATCACAACAACATCAACACGAAGCTGGAAATCTTCATCACTAGGTTGGCATCACAACACGAAGTTGGCATCACAACAACATCAGTACGAAGCTGGAAATCTTCAACACTAGGTTGGCATCACAATAACATCAGCACGAAGCTAGCATCACAGCACGAGGTTGGCAACACGTCATCAGCATGAAGTTGGCATCACAACACAAGGCTAGCAACACATCATCAACATGAAGCTGGCATGACAACACAAGGCTGGCAACACATCATCAGCATGGAGCTGGCATCACAACACAAGGCTGGAAGCACATCACTACTCCCCCTTTCGAGGGAGGTCCTTTCGGACTACACCAAGCTTATCTCGAAAGTGCTCAAACTTTACACGAGATAGAGGCTTGGTCAACAACCTGTTCATCCGTGCTAATATATTGGGGCTTTATGGCTCCTCTCTGCACCATATCATAGATGTAATGATATCGGATCTTTATGTGTTTTGACTTGTCATGGAACACATGGTTCTTTGTCATCTTTATGCAGCTCTGGTGATCACATACGATCATGGTTGCTTCCATCTCTAAATCGAATAGACCTGTCAACAACTTATGAAGCCATATGGCTTCACAACTGGCAGAACATGCAACAATGTATTCTGCTTCTGCCGTGTTGAGAGAAATGCTTGATTGCTTCCTACTCTTCCATGAGATCATGGCTGACCCCGGATTGAAACAACATCCTAAAGTGCTCTTTCTGTCAGAGACACTTCCAACCCAATCCGAGTCAGTATAACCACTCAGTCTGAAGTCATGATCTCCATCATAACTAAGACCACAATCTATTCTACCCTTAAGGTACCTCATCACATGTTTTGCAACAACCAAGTGAACATGTCTGGGTTCTACCAGAAACTGACTCAAGGTGTTCACAACAAAACATATATCTAGCCTGGTGTTCGTCAGATACATCAATGATACAATGATTTGTTTGTACAACGTAGCATCAATCATTTCCGATGAAGTGTCAACCAGGAGCTTCAACTTTATTTCCATGGGTGTATTCATAGACTTGCACTCCAACATATCAAAATCTCTTCAGTATTTCAACTGCATACTTCCCTTGGTTAAGGAAGATCCTCTCTGGGCTCTGTCAAACTTCAAGACCTAAGAGATAATGCATTTAGGTTTTCCATCAAACTCTGTAGTGAGATTGTTCTACAATCTATGATGATATTTTATTCATCTTGTCAAGAATACATCATCTACATGTAGTAGTAACATCACTAACTCATCATTCATAACCTTGAGGTAAAGCCCAATCTCTTCAGGAAATTGTCAATTCTGCTGTATCAAGCTCTAGAGGCTTGCTTCAACTTGTACAGATCCTTCTTCAACCTATAGACTTCAGTCTTTCTATCTTCAATCTTCAAACCAAATTTTTACATTATATTGTACCAATCTGGTACACTTGCTTAGCTGCAACTCAATCTGCACAATCATGAGCTAGCTCTATGTGCTCTCTGCAAAGCACTATCTGTCTCACTGCATGAGAGTATGTCCTTTCCTCTTTCTGCAACTGTTCCTTCTAGAACTAGGACTTTTCACCTGCAGCTTCTCTGAGGCTGAGAATGATTGCTTCATCTTCACTGTGGCTGCTAAAATATGAGAATAACTCCTCTTGTTCTATCACAACAACAACTTCATCTGAAACTGAGAGTATCTCAATAACTGATATCGAAGGTAGCTCTTCTTCTTTCATGGAGGTAACTCTATCTTTTATCGTAGTCATGTCTCCATGACCCAACTAATGAACTACACCAACTGCCACTCAATTTTAAATATGGGGATTGTTCCCCCTGCATCTCATAATATATATGAATCATGGTTGTTTTGGTTGTCTTTATAAATACTGGAACTATTTCTCCAATTACTGGAGTAAGTGTCTCATCGTAGTCTTCTCCCTCTTCCTGGGAGAATCCTCTAGACACACATCAGTCTTTGTACATCTGCAACATGCTTGATCTGTATAGATCAATCTTGGAAGTCAATATTGACTTCTCTTCTAGTCTCACGGAAGAATCCATATCCTAGTCTTTTTGACTAGCTTCCTTCTCTGTTATTGAAACAAGGGAATCTTTCAAGAGATTTCATATCTCCTAGGAGTCTCTGAAGTTACGATCTAGTATTCTCATGGAATCTGTCTCCCAGTCCTGGGAGATGTCTCTTCATCTGATCCTTTTTGAGATCAGGGTTACTCTCGATTTCTTCTGAGTCTAAAATGACTTCATTATCTATTACAGGGTATACTGTGTGTTGAATACCAAGTCTAAATATGAAGGGATGAGTTATACTTCAAACGATTTATGCTTCCCGTTAAGGTGGCTTCATTATCCTTTGACCAAGTCTACTGTGAGTTCTTGTTCTAATGTTCAATCATCTCTGGAGGCTTATGCTCCTTACAATCAATCTCCATATGAGATACTTTGGATCTCAAAGGATGGCTTCTTCTTCATCTTCTTTGGTACATGAATGTATATGTTCATGTACATAGTCTTTTTCATGTCTCATCTAATCTGTTGCCTTCTGCAACCTTCACTATGTCTTCCTCGGGGTTATCACTTGTGACCTGAAACATGGTCAACAAAACAATAAGCAATAATAATACTCTTTTGATGATAGTAATAAAACAATAGCACGAATAATCGTCATAGTAGCTCCTTTAAATCTATCACTTGTGACCTGTCTGAAACAAGGATCAAAAGTAAGAAATACAATACGAAATGAGATCAACACTCTTCTAGTGTTGTGATTAAACATTCATCCAAGGTAACCTGGAATTAACACAAGAAGTTTCTCCTAGAGGAGATGTTGGTTGTATATGGTAAATGATTACATTAAGCATTTATCTCAATATGCTTACATGCTACCAAGCATAATACTTTTCAAAGACTGCTACCTCAACTATAGTGTTTACTTTTAATGGGGTAGTTATCAACTTGTCATGTGCAACTTTGAATTTTATCGACTTAATTAATCAAACCTGGAACCTGGAGTCTTGTCCGCAAGAATGAGTGTGTGTTGTTTTTCTTCCAAGTGTCCTTCACTCAAGATGACAAGTGCTCTCTTCAACATGTCCTCTGTACTAAGACAATATGCTATCTTGACATCAAGTTGGGTTAGAGAATAAATTCTACGATCTCAACTTTAATCCATCTAATACCTTTACTTTAATTTTGACCAAAGGTTAGTATGATGGTCATAGCTTCAACATGCAACCTAGATCAAAATAATGTCATAACAAATACATGCATATCATAATAATCAAACCTAGGTTGCATTATTCCCCTGAATGTGTTGGATCTTGAGATCTGTCTGGATCTATGGCAAGAGATCCCTTCTCCTACAAATACCCTTTAAAGCTTAACAATTTAAACATATGTGAGTACATACCTCTGATAACATTTGCAGGTAGTGGCACCATCTAGTAGCAGCGATAATAATTACCAACTCTTAAAAACTTCAAGGGTGACTGCAACTGATACTGCAACTGCAACTGATCTTGAAACTGCAACTGCAACTTAGGGTTTTATGAGGAAACCCTAATTTTTCAAACTTCAAATTTGAAATTCTAATCCAGGGGCTAGATGCGTTGAGCTGAGGCGAGTAAGTTGTTGCAGTCAAATTTCTGAAAATCCAAATTTTACCCCTTAAAACTGAGCTTGCGGAAATCTGGACTGGTACTTCTGGTACTCGTTCTGGTTTCCTGGTTTTCTGGTACTTTTGGTTTTCTGGTACCAGTGAAAACTAGGGTTTCACTTTCCAGGAGTTCTATCCACTGAAAAGGTGCGCTCAAGATGCCAAAATCTTCACAAGGGTAGGGCACACTTTTTTAGATGGGGTTTAGGCAAAAATTCCTCTCCAACAAAAAGCCCTAATTTTCTTGTATGGCAAGAGTGACGTTTTTCTTTATCCAGTGAAAGATGCTCTCTACAACTTATCTCTTATACCATGTTAAGGTTTAAGCTATTATTAGGTTTCTTTTCAATTTACTAGATAACCATAGCATAGATAAGATCACTGAGAGAAAGACAATCACAAGATACACAACATTTATCCTGGGAAACCCTCATGGGGAAGAAAACCCATCAACAACTTCCTTAATATAGATAGCCAATACAATGCCAAGACAATAAACCAAACACAAGATAATATCCTCTCCCAAGAAATGTGCCTCTCTCTCTTCCTTCTTCTGACAACTGGTAACTGCAACTTCCTTCAATACTTGCGCACTAGATGAGTGAGTTGAGTGAGTGTGATAATGAGGCGTGGGCTTCCTTTATTTATACAAACTGGCAGGTGCTGAAAATGTGTCTCTTCACTGGGCAGGGCCGACTTGTCTTCTTAGTGGTTAAAACCACTTTAATTAGCCTGGGGGCGACTTCTCAATTTGCATAATATATTTAGGGTTTGACCAATCCTCAAAAGGGGATTTGGTCAATTACAATGCCCGACATGATCAATCCACAAAAGGGGATTTGATCTATAAATAAATGACTCAAATAATAATAATAATAAGTAGAATACTCTTTGCAGTTAAAATATTTCAACAAAATTCAGAATTAGAGGTTCTTCCTAAAGGAGGGAGAAGACTATGACGACAACTTGTTCCAGTAAACCAGATATACCTCTTGCAGTATCCATTGAAATTTACATGTAAAATATTGTTCTTCCGAATAAAGAAATTTGAGAAAGAAGCTTATACCAGAAAGAGACCCATGTATGAAAATGGAAGAAGACCTTGTATGGATTCAAGTAACTTGATGTAGAGTATCTCATATACAGCGGAAGCATGGAGAAAGCTTCATATGATAGTGATAGTGTATCAGAATGGTCACTCAGAAGTCCGGGATGATGGATTGCTAATCCATGGAAAACTCCCATGATGATAGATCTGAAGAAGTTGAGAGACTCTAATCTAGTAGACTCATCTCCGTATCGACAATTGATTGGGTCGTTAATATATTTGGAGAATACTCAGCCATATATTTTCCTTGTGGGACATTTGAGTTATGATATACATATGCATGGATTTATCAATTCATATTGGGCAGGGAGTGCAGATGACAAAAGAAGTGCTACTTGGATATGTTTCAGTTTGAGCTTTGCCACAATGTCATGAGCTAGCAGTAAACAAAATCTTGTTGCAATCAGCACTACAAAAGAAAAGTATATTGCAACTTGTGATGCTTTTTGGAACGTTTGATCAAGTGCCAAATTCGACCATGATATATTGTAATGATCAGAGCTATGTGAAGTTTTCAGAGAAACCAATGTTCCATGATAGGCTAAAGTACATTGAGATCAAGCACTATATTCTCTATGATAAAGTCCAAAAGAGAGAAGTGGTTCTCCAGTATATCTCCATAGATGAGTAGATAGAAGATATTTTGGGTAAAGCCTTTGTCCAAGATGAAAAGTTTGAGTACTCAAGTGACAAGATGGGGCTCGTGGAAATGAGTTCCTTATTGAAAATGGAAGTGATTACTCCCAGGTTGGGAGGGAGCACTTATATGTTGTTGATTTATGTAAAATCATTTTTGAGTTCAGAAATGGTCCAAGATGGGCAGTTCCTTTCTCGTTCGGAAAGTGGTTCGAGATTTATGACGGATAGGCATTTTCCAGTTCGAAAAATGATCCAGATCAGACAATCATTTTCGTAATGAAAATGGTCCGATAGATTGTTGATGTACCGTAGACAATCATTCCCCTTATGGCTAGTGTGGGGGAGTGGTCTAGGACAATCATTCTTCTTGGTAGTCACTCTGAGTAGTGGTCAAGTAGAATGGTCCGCCTAACCAGGCAATCATTCTTTCGAAGTTCATAGTTGATAGTAGTTTTGAATAATGGTCCATTTTGGAGGTTGGTACAAGACAATCATTTCCATAGGAAATGGTCTGGAGAGTCATTCCCTAGGGAAAAATCATTCTCTCTAGATTGCGTTGTGATTAGTGTCGGAGGAATGGCCCAGTTTGGTGAATGGTCCAGGTTCAACAATCAGGGAGTGGCATTCCCTAGGTTAGATTCATTCTTCCCAGGTTGCAATATGATTAGTGTCGAAGGAATGGACCAGTTAGGTGAATGGTCCAAGCTTAAAAATCAGGGACAATCATCCTTCTATGCTTGGGAAGAATAGTCCAGATAGCCCATGGCTGATGTTTTACCTTCTGATGGAAGATGTTGTTCAAGATCTCGCAGATGTGAGTGGAAGAATGGCCCAGATGACTTAATTTGTATCATGATATTGTTTTATGAAAGTTGATATCAAATGACATGATTGTTATGGAGACTGTATGTCTCTAGACAATAGTTGTTTCTATTGTGGTGGATGTGATCCACTGATAGTGACTATGTGTCACTAGTTAGTAGTCGTGTGCTACTAGGAGTGGTTGTGTACCACTAGGTAGTAGTTGTGTACTACTATGGATAGAAAAAGTTGTGTTCTATTGGATGGAATTGTTCTGATTGCCATGGAGACTAGCACTAGTGTTGGAGATGATTACCATCTAGATGGATAGTCGGTATGCTGATGGACATACATTCTCCCTGTAGAAAATGGTCCAGGATAGTCATTCTTTTGGGACGCATGTCCGGATTAGAAGAATAGTCCTTGTAGCCCATGGCGTGGCTTCTAGCATCTGTTGGAACAATTATTCTTCTAGGACATATGTCCAAATTACAAGAATGATTCTTGTATCACTCTGTGAAGTGAGTGACTTATTCAGCATCATGCTAGATTACTCAGATGGAGTATGGCTTCGAAGAGATGATGTAGTTGATACTATCAGATAATAATGATAGTGATGATGGTGCTCATGATTTGACCATGAGATAGCCTGTGTGGCTATGATGATGCTATCGGTTGAATGGTATGTTTGTGCTCAAGACCATTGCCTTTAATACCTCCCTAGCTAGGAGGGACTGTTGATATTATGGTAGCTACGGGAGGTATTAACCTCCACTTCTAACCTTTGACGAGACTAGAATATT
The DNA here is from genome assembly GCA_009831015.1 of Picea engelmannii. NCBI lineage: Eukaryota > Viridiplantae > Streptophyta > Pinopsida > Pinales > Pinaceae > Picea > Picea engelmannii. The sequence goes on from ML776811.1 coordinate 2,964,089, forward strand.
CTGGGAAGCAAGAGAAACCCTAAAGACTTGGACAATAACTCTAGAAGACAAGTCAGCTTAATCGAATAATTAATATTGAGTTATTATCCCCCACGAAGAGACGTTGGCCCAGTCAGTTGAGATGGACTAGTATAAATAGAGGGTGCTAGAGCTCATTTGTGACTCACTCACTCGAAACTACATAAGACCAGTGGTGCACAAGTTTGGAGAAGAGTTGTAGCTGCAACTACTGCAACTGGCATTTTGGTTTTGTCTTGGACTTTCTCTTTGGTTATGGTTTGGACTTTCTTCCTGGTACGCTAGCTCCGGGAGAGGTACGCTACCTTGGTTGGCTATTGGTTCTAGGGTTTGCTTCTAGAATTATTCTCTCTATCAAGGTTAAGGTGCTCGGGGGTGGCTTCGGCCTATGGTTGGGTGACAATATTGCTATATTGTCTATGGTGAAATGAGCACACCTATTTTTTCTAACATGGATCCCACCAATGGACACATTCCCATGATAGATGGAACCTTTGAGGTATTATACAGTTGAGATCGAGTCGACAAGCATGTGATGGATCCCAACATTCCTGATTATACAAGTGAGGAGAGTTTGATGAGGTTCTGGATACCATTGAGTATGATCCACGAGACTTACCTTTCATGCAGGAGGAATGCATAGACATGTTGATCCCAAGGACAGATGAATACAAAGAAAAGCTTGCAAAGTTCCAAGGGAAAGAGCCAGGGTCTATCCATATATTGAAGAAAGAAGATAATAAAGACATATAACGTGAAGAAGCCATACAAAAAGTAGCAACACAAGACCTCCTTCCTATCCTTACATTGAGAATATCCCTTACATCAACTACAGTGAAGGAAGTCTTGCGTTCATGTGGGGCAAGAAGAAGGGAAAGCCTAAATATGACAAGAAGGATGACAACTCGTGGCTTGGCCCTTATATCATAAATAAGAAGTCCAAGAAAGAGAAGTACTATTTGACAGCCTTGGACGGGAGAAAGATGTCATTTCCAGTGGATGGGTCTCTTCTTCGACCCTACATTCAGATCACTTGGCTTCTTCAAGGTCCAGGCCCCAAATATGTAGGTAGGTCATGTTACTTTCCTTGCATTTGCATCTTGATTTCTCTTGATAGTTTAGTTGCATTTCATATTTCATTTTTCTCTACTTGCATATTGATTTCATGTTTAGTTTAGAATTTTTTGAAAAAATGCTAAAATTTTATTTTTTAGGCTAGTTTTCATTTTTGGTTTTGATGTATATGGATGAAGGGTGATAAAACCACCCCAGACTTTACAGTTTAATGTTTCAGTGTAGGCACATGTCCACCAGGAGATGTTGTGGTTCTCGTGCACTCTATGGCGAGTACATGTTCCCAATTAGGAGCCATATGTTATTCCCAACTTTTAGAGATAACTAAGGAGACAATGTCTCGAGGCCCTCAGGTTCCAGACATGTAGTACCGAGAGATAGCCCGACCACTAGTGTCCACTTGCACAGACATAGACCCACCTCGCCACCACAGCTCCAAGTTCATCACGACAATATCCACCACATCAGTTGGATTTCAGAAGACATTGGGTCTTTCTCCATGAGGTACAAGCCAGGTATTATGGTGAGTGTCATTTCAATATTTGAGGCATTTGAGTTTGTCACATCTATTACTGCTTTTGATTATGCAACGCTTGCTTGGACATTATGATCTTTGCCCTATTTTACTTTGGTGGTTGACATTGCACCCTAGACAGTGGGTCACCCTTAGGGATAGGTTTATTACTGGGAGGTCCTCTTGATGAGTCATCATGCCATTCACGACCATACTTGTCACTTTCTACACTTTATCCTCTCATCTCCTTACCTTTTGGGATTTTCGGGTATACTGACCCAAGGAGGGGTTGTCCCTCATTTCATGGGAAGAAGGGGTTGAAGGACCAGAGGCTTGTAGCTGGAAAAAGATAAAATCTAATCATTTATCTTATATATCCTCGCCTAGGGATCTTGTGGACAATGAAATGTCTCTCATAAGAAATTGATGGGACCCGTGAAAAATAACTAATAACAAAATGCCAACCAAGGTGGAGCATGTGTGGGAACTATTTTTAATGCTTAGGTAGAACCCCTACACATGTTTTCAACTTGGGAAAGCATGATGTGACCAAGGTAGAGTCAATGTGGGCACAATTTTTCATGCTTAGGTAAAAGCCCCACCTTGGCTTCAACTTGGAAACATATTAAAAGAGTAAAAGACAATAAATGGGCTTGGAAAAAGGTTGCATTGAAAACGTAGGTGCAACACACCCTCTACAAAGGCACCCATAAATGAGACACTACAACCCCTTGTATGTCATGAACCCCATGCCCAAAATCCCCCCNAGAAAGAGGTCCCCTCGGGAAACACCCCTAAACTTGAGGTACGATTCACCCAATAGGTTGTTTTGTAAACCCTCCCATACCTAAACTTGAAAAATTGCATAGGGTCTTTGAGCACTTGTTCATTTTGATGAGGTGGTTTGGATGTACATCCTTAGATGGCTCTTTTATTGATTTGATTTACTCATCATGATGCATTTGAATTGAGATCCTTGGAGGGCGTATTCATTTGTCTTTGTAGGACCTAGTTGGTGGACAGCTTTGGAAGAACAAGCCTAGATTGGGCTTCCTTGGGGATTGAAGCCCACAGGTTGGATGCCAAGGGCCGACATTCCAGATGATGATGACATATCTTTGGAGGCCTAGAGGACACCTTGGAGGATCTTACCTAGACCCTACATGCCAAAGGACTTGCTTGAAAGGGCCAAAACATCATCTTTTGAGGGCTTGATGTCACCCTAGGGTTAGGGTTTTGTGGTGATGATGGAAACATGGCACGTTTTGAAGGAAGAGGCCCACGGATCGTGGAAGAAAATTTTTGGTTGAAGACTATTTTCCTTTGGTGGCCTAGCGCTCCCTTCTCCAACTCAACGACTTGACCAAAAGTGCCAAACGTTGCCCAAAAGAAGGGTGACATCATGTTTCTAGGGTTTCTCTTATGTGCAAAGTATGAATTAAATAATATTACTTTTGTAAAGGGGAAAGATAAGGGTCGTTGACCCCTTATCTTGTGTTTTACCCTAAGTATTGTGGACAAACATGTTTGAGAACTTTTTTTATAAATAGAGATAAACTCTATTTCATTTTGACATAACTCTCCCATCGTGAGAATACTCCTAGCTGGAATTTGCACCCTCTTTGGGAAATATCTCTCTCTTGTGCTCTTGTTATGGTTTCTTTTTCTATTGGTGGATGAAGTGATGTGCTATTCTCTTGCATTTGTGGTGGATTAATCTTGGTAAAAAGAGGTTTATTTTGTTGTTGCTTGGACTAGGTAAGGAATCTATCTTATTGTTTCTTCATTGCTTGGTTACAAGTGTGATTTACTATACTTCTTGGGGAGTATAAGGGCATAAAACTCCACCATGTCCATCATCTTTGTCTTGGAATATTTTTTTGCATAAGGTTTTACTAGGAGAAGTAAAAGGGTTTACACCCTCCTAGTACTTCCTAGTTAGCCTTGCTTGCCTTGGGGAGTAAAAGGGCTTACACCCCCAAGGATATAGAATTGCTATCTCATTCTTTATTTGACTTCATAACCCAATAGCTAAAGGCACTAATCTAATTGCATTGGAAAAATAAAATCTTGCATTGGGTAACTTGAAAACTCGAGATTTTGAGATTGTCTAAATTAGAAGTTGTTCTAGTTGTTCGAGGCCTCCTAAAGCCCTCAAGGCATTTTGTTTCTCTAAGAACTTCTTGCTGCTGTTATAAAAATAAATCTACAGCCAATAGGGCTGCAAAAAACCCTAAACTCTTTTTTGAATAACTCACAATTCAACTGTCAGAAGTGGCTAATATTTTGCCCCTACAATCTACTAATCCTAGCGCACTTTTTGGGTGGATTACTTACAATTTTTGGTCACTGATATTTCTGCTGTAACAACTTGTTTTCTGCATCCATAAGGCTGAATAATATTTCTGCAGTACTTGTTTCTTACAACCTTGTTCCATTGCTAAAGTCTTGTGCTTCTATGCTAGAGTTATACTAGTGTTTAGCTAGCCTATCTCTTGCATCATTTGGTAGACTTTTAACATTTGTTTAACATCTCTAACAACTATTTACTTGCTGATATATAATTTTTTTTACTGCTGCAAATAGGGACAACAATATTAACTTGCTTGTCCACCTAACATATAGCTCGTAAAGTTGGCTTTTCTTGTGTCTCAGGTAGGTACAAACACTCTCCGCAGGTACCCAAAGACTTGGAAACCTTAAAACACTTCCGAGACATGCCATCATATCCATCTTCCACTTAGAAACTTGACCTATAGGGGAATTCACCTCATCATCTCACTTTGCATCTCATTTCCCCCTAGGGTCACCTGGGATCCCCCCCTTGAGGTGATCACTTCACCTCTAAAGTGATGGGAATACCTATCTGAGGTGACAGTGGGTAGGTTTTCTCTTAGTTGTCTCCATATTGTGGTTTGGGTCAGGCTTTTCCCAACCTACAACTTGTGCGATAACAATGAAAAAGGAGGGTGACTAGGGCATCAAGTACCTAGGATGAGTGCACACCATTGGATCTCAATGGAGGGACAAGATTAAACCATGGGATATCAACACTACTCATGCGTATTAATGCAAATATTGAATGGCTAATACCATGATAGACAGATGGTCAATTTAGAGCTAAACCCAACCATAACCAAACCCTGATGATTCATTGCCATCATGACCAATAATTTATCTCCAAAAACCATGTTTTCTAAAGCCCGAAACTTCAACAATCATCCATCACATAGGTGGGGTCAATGAGCGCTTAGGAGTTGTGATACAATGGTGTTAACCACTAAACCCCAACACCATGCAATCAACAATGTAAAAAATGGCCAGGTAACCAAGTTGCATAAGGTGTTCCAACCACAAGACAATGTTGAAACCATATCCAAGTGTTATTACAATCCACGATAAGGCACAAGGAAGATAAGCATAATGTATGAAGTCGACACGTAGAACATCATATGTTCTAAATGTTTAACGTTGCCACTTTTTGGTTTTGTTATATTTATATGACATTAAATGCTAACCATTGTTTGTGTTTCATAGGTTCTTGAAAATCATTAACCAAAACAATCAAAGACAAAATCCTTACCTCCACTAATCCTACATGGATATACCAAAATATGGGCGTTGATGCCATGTGAATTAAACCAAGAACAACCATTGAAACCAGTTGTGGCATATCACATAATCATCCATTTGTATAATAGAGAAAACGTAGTCCAATGATCGTTGCCATGTTGATGATATCACAACCTTAAATGTAAGAAAATAATCATGCATATGTAATGAGTCATGCTACCACGTATAATCATAACTGTAGAACAATATGAAGTTACCAACATGTGAGATATCAACACATTCATTTCCCAATCATCCAACAAATCTTATTCGTCTAGTGCAACTAGGTGGTGGCCCCCTTTGGTTTTCTTTATGGTACGGTGTGAAGAGGGATATCATTGATGAAGGGTCCATGCATAGATAGGATTCAAGAGTTTGGGTTAGAGTCCCTTAGTTGTTAAATTCTTGAAAATTTTCAATTAGGGAAGAATTTGCAATGCTTTGAGATTCTAGTACTGTTCACCAATTATCATATCATTAGAGTTGTGTTAGAGGGATGATTGAGTCATGAAAATGATGCGGATTCAAGATGGGTATATTGACTCAAGTTTAATCAAACCTTAACCTCGTATATAAAATGGATTTTAGGGACAAAGTAAGAGATTATGTTTTGGGTTTTATCCCTAATATCATTTATCTTGTTGGTTCTACTTCAATAAAATAAAAGGATTTTGATGCACTAGCAATCTTGAGACTCGTTTTTATTTTTTATTTTTGGATTCCTTGTTTCTCGTGTCCAATCTTAAAAATCACACTAAATAGAGTGATTCATATAATAAATTCATACCTTATTAGAGGGACACAATGATTCAAATGAAGAATTCATACGAATAGAGAGAGTGGATTCTTATTGTTTTCTTTAATATAAACTCTTCTATTCCTCTATTCCTTTTTTAGATTATCCAATGTGGATTATAGAGTCAATACAAATTCCAACAATGGCTTTACATTGAATGCATGGTTATTATCCTATGTTTTCTACAGAGGAACCACTATCATTACCTTGAAAATAGAAATACAAAACATTGAAGATTGGGATGATTGATAATTTGAAATTGATTAATGAATTGATAGCTTTAAACTTTTTCCTATCAAACTTTTATGAAGTCCTTAAAATCCAAACTTTTCTGAAGTCCTTAAAATCCATAATTAAACTGGATGGAGGAAAAAAGTATTTCATATTGAAATCTGCATTTAGTTGTTTAAAATTTCAACAACTAACCAACCAACCATTTACTTATTCAAGTAAAATAAAGGCCACTCATGCTTCTTTCCTAATGATATTGGACTTGGTTCTCTCTATTAAAAAATATTAAAAAAATGATAAAGAGAATTAGCATCGGGCCAAACCTCATTAATGTATTGAAGAATAATGAGAGAATCACATACATGCTTGTTGTTGTGGAGGGGTACATGTCCCTTATTGTAAACATGATTAATCTACATCACCTCACTCTTGCAAGTAGGTATGAAGGAAAGAGAATATAGGAGGAAGCTTTAGGATAAGGAATGAGAAGACAAGAGGAAGCTTTGGCAATGAGTTTGTAAGACTATTAATGTGAATCAATGGAACTTAATGAAACTAGAACCACCGATTTTGAGATTTTATTTATTTAACTATTTATTTTCTTCACTTAAAATTCTCATCAAACTCAAATGTATTTAGTTAAATAAATGCTTTAGAACACTAACAAAATAGAATTATTTCATTTTTAAATTCTAAATAAAAAAATATAATTTTCAAAAAAATCCTTTTAATACATAATATATAAAAAAAACGTTGTAAAACCTTACACAATTTTTATGCCAACACAAAGGAATAATGTGTAGCCAATGCTATTTGATCACACAGTGATCAAATAATACCACGTTGAAGGTAGGTACTAATAAATAAAATAAACTAGCATAAATAGATCTTAACCACAATTTTTTTAAACGTCGAGAAGTTTTCACTAGATTTTTTTTTTGTCCCTCTAGTACTTAAGAGCTACAAGGTTAATATAGATATAAAATAGTTTTAATTCTAATCCATGCTCTCATGGATTGTATATTGTTGGTTGCTTTACATGGAAGTGGAACTCTATGCTTGTCTTAGATGAAGGCATAGGCATTTTAGAGTTCATAGAATTCTCCATTTAATAACATTTGCTTTGATACACTATCTAAATGGAGCGATATGGCAATTATTTGTCTTTCAATGGTGAAGACTTAAGTTTCAATGGTGAAGACTTAAGAGGTAAAATTTTAAACTCTATAATCAAGCATATATATTTTTAGTCTCTTTAATAAGTTGAAGTGGTTCATTATTAACAAACCTTAGAGTATGGTTGATCTCTTTGACAAAGACTATAGTTTTGGTGTTGGGCATGTAAGAGTTATTGAATTTTTATATTAAATGATCTGTGTGATCGATCTATTATTACAATGATGAATGTGTCATATATAGAGAACATATGGTGACCATCCATGAAAGGATGCATCCCTTGGATAATAAATAACTATTTATTTATTATATATATTTAATATACCTTTATTATAAATATAATAGTTATATTATTAATTATTAATCTAGGAGAATGTCTTCCCGATGTTGCCCAAACATCAACACTCCCTCTTAGCAAGGGATACATTCTATATCATGTCAAGCTTGTCTATGAAGTATACAAACTTCACCCTAGACTCATGACACCTGTCAATCAGTCCTTGGAGATGTCTATCTCCCACCTAAATTGAGGGGAAACTCCCTCTGTGACTCTCCCTCTGAGCCAACTGACTCTCTCTAAGATATTCTCCTGTTGTTCAATGGTCTTCTTGGACTTCCATAATCTTCTTCTCTTCTAAGAAAGGTTGACTAGAGGAAAGTTCCTCCTACAACTACCAAAACATCAATTGTCCCTTTTAGCTAGGGAGGTATCTTTCCACGATGTCTTCATCTAGTAGTCCAATGACCACTCTGCAATCAACAAGTAGCACAAAACTACTACCATGCCATCGATATCTCAAATCATATGTCACAGTCTCTGCGATCAAGAAGCACAAAACTGCTCCCAAGTGATTTGGTAGTCTCCATGACAATTAGCTAGTAGTACACAACTACTACAATGCCAAACCATAATAGTACACAACTATTGTCCAAACCATAATAGTACACAACTATTGTCCAGTGATACACAATCACCACTAGTGGTACACAACCACTGCTAATAGCACACAACTACCGTCCAATGACACACAATCAATGCCAGTGGTACACAACCACCGTAGTAGCACACAACTACTATCCATAGACACACATAGACACTCACTCTTAACTAGGGAGGTATTCATAACAACTAACTAAATGTACTCAAGTTGACAAAAAAAATCTATCTATGAAAAGGTCATATCAAAAAATATCATCATCATCATTTGCAACATCAACAACAACCTGTCATATGACACATCATATGACATCAACTCTATGGGCCATACTTCATCTGAGTAATCAAGCATGGTGCTTGAATAAGTCAGGTGTTGAAACCTACATAGTCTACTGAGTGTCCCGCAGTTGTCATGCACTCAACGGAGTGTCTCGTGACTATAAGGACCATTCTTCTTGATCAGATCACCATCTGTGCCACATGAAGAATGTCAGTTCTTCCAGATGTTGAAAGTCACACCATGGGCTACAAGGACCATTATTCTAATCAGGTCACTACATGTGCCATAGAAGAATGTCAGTACCGAAACTCTTTCTCTAATCAGGTCACCATATGTGCCATAGAGAAAATGTCAGTCCTCTACCAACCTCCCTAATCAGGTCATCATTTGTGCCATAGGGGGAAAACCATTCATCTTGACCAGGTCACCATCTGTGCCACAAGAGACTGTCAGTCCTGGACCATTTTCTGCAGAAAATGTCATTCCATGATACATCATTAATCTGTCCAACCTGGACCATCCTCCACATGGAGAATGTCAACCTAGAAGCACAATGACTATCCACAATGCAAGCATATCAACACTCCCTCTCAACCAAGGGAGTAATCTCCACAAGCCCCATCTTGTCCTTGAAGTGTACAAACTTCCCTTTGGACAAGGGCTTCGTTAGAATATCTGCTATCTGCTCATCAATGGAGATGTACTGGAGCTTCACTTCTCCCTTCTGGACTTTATCATAGATGTAGTAGTACTTGATATCAATATGCTTCGACTTGTCATGGAACACGGGGTTCTATGAAAGCTTCACACAACTTTGATTATCACAGTATATCACGGTCGAATCCAGTGCCTCGTCAAATAGTCCAGATACCAGCTTACAAAGCCATACTGCTTCCGTACAAGCATCACATGATGTAATATGCTCCACTTTTGCAATGTTGAGTGTGACAACCTTCTGTTTCCTACTAGCCCAATATATCATAGTATAGCCCAAATTGAAACATACACCAAAAGTACTCTTTTTGCCACTTGCACTCCTTGCTCAATCGAAATCTGTATATCCCTGCAACTTTACATCATCGTTTGAAACATATTCCAAACCATAACTAATTGTGCCACACATATATTTTAATACATGCTTTGCTTGTAATATTCCCAAACATATTTGCTTGGAACATGTTAAGTTTTATGGGTTTTCTGGTTGTGGTATTTCGTCAAACAATTTGCTTGCAGAGTATTTCTAGGTTGTTTATGGTTTGATATTTATGTGTTTTTGCAGCCAATAGTTGCATATAACAAATAAATAAGAAGATAACTAAACTTCAACAAAAACCCATGAAAGACAATACAATAAAATAACCACAAATCAGTTCTGACCTTTATTTATTAAATAAGTCGCTCCATACATGAAATATTCAGATCTGGAAATACATATATCAGATTGGTTCTATGGATGTAGGTAGCTCCAAAAACAAGATAGAACAATGAGATGCAACTCCTAAAATTCCCCAAACACCTCCTTAACTATGGATCTCCAAAATGGCTCTATTCCTTGTCACTGTATGATCACCTTGGCTGGAAAGTGCGCCCCACTGGCTGTAGAAACCCAAGCAAATTCAGCCTCTTCGGAAATGGCCTCAAACCCTATGTAAAATGATGCCCAACTGTAGACATGAGGATCAAAAACACATGAGAAGAGATCTCTTTGTTGTAGCAAGATATTCAACCCTCCAACTGACTGTATCACTAAGTGCCAATGCGCCCTCCTTGAGAAATTTCGCCCAGCTCTGAGAAATGATAAATTTGGGGGATAAGAAACCCCCACAAGTGACAAAAGAGGTTCTCTAATGATGACAAAGAGCCTCCAATCAAGATTTGGCCAAAAACTAAGCTCCACAAACAAAATCGAACTCTCCTTTGCTAACTGGTGCGCCCTCTCTGGAGAAACCCTCTAAGTTGCGCCCTCTTTCACTAACTGATGATTGGAATGGATCTGAACTGAAATAGAATGGTGAGGGAGGAATTTTTCACCACCTTGGCCAAGCTTGGATTAGGAAAGGTGGAATCTTTCACCACCGAGCTGATCTCTAGGGTTTGTTCAGTCAAAACCCTCAAAACCCCCAAGTGCATGGGTTCTCTAGCAAGAAGCCATACATCTAAATGATAATCAACATAATGAGAGAATAGAGGCCCCTATCTCTCTTTTATCCCCCCTATTCACCTTTTCCCTTCAAGTGACTTTTACTTTATTTTTATTATTCTTTAATTAAATCACTTTATTAATTAATTGGCCTTTTTTCCTCTAAAAAGTGATTTATTCGTCCCTATAGCTTCTCCGGCCACTAAAAGTCACTTCTCATCATCTAATCTTGTAGTGCTCTTCTTCCCGATTCTGATGAGCTGTTACACTAAGAGGTTTCTCCAAGTATTATGCCCAAAATGACCTTCTCAGTGAAATTAATTAAAATATGACCCATAATAACTCAAATTTATGGAAATCGTCAGAATGCAATGGAACCAAAGCCAAGTTGTGCAAAATGGATCTTTATGATAAAATATGATGAACGATGCAAGTGAGGCCCAATAAAACTCCTCAATAACTCATGAACTCGCTGTCACCCCCATTTGGCTACTTTGGTAGGCATAACACTCTGTAATATAATAATGTCCAAAAATGGGGACATTACATTGTTGCAACCCAATGTTCATATCTTAGTTCAACCTTCATCTTGAATCTTCCTTACTTCACCTTGCAGTTGTTAGAGTAGTCAATTCTAACAAAATGTATTTACATATTGAGTTGACTAGGTTCAGTATGTCTCTTTTACAAATCCCAAGAAAAATAATTCAAGAACAGATTTTACTTCAACTTGAACCTCTTTCATAATAACATGAACCTCTTACCATAGACTTGGCAACTTTGGACATGACCGTGCACCCTAACCATTTCCCTCTTTTCCAATATGCTTCACCAATCGATCAGTGTTGGCATTGTCCCCAAGGAATAGGCCCCAAGTATCATCCATTACAGAAATATTCCCTAGGGGCATCCTAGAAGGTTCCAATACGCAGCGCAATCACTGATCCCAACAGTTCCAAGCATTCAACTCCAACTTTTCTACCATGTTCATACCTCAACAAATCATACGATGGGTTTTAATAACCATCCAATAGATAATAGATGCTCTTGGAAGAAAAAAAAAATGCAGTTGATGGTCTTGGTTGGAGCAACAACTTTCTCTATCAAAAACCCTCTTAAACAAGGGGATACTCTTCTTGACCATTGTTTTAATACTATAAGGGCATAAACCATAATAGCCAATGGCCTTTAATACACAGACTGAATGATTGCGAAAATCCCGTTGCCTCCAATATCTATGGTTACCATATTAAAAAAATGTGGATGCAATCAACAATTGATACACTTCTCAATATTCGCCATGCTTCAACTCAAGTGTATTCAACTTCTGCTTCAATGACATGCAATAAGAGTTTGAGATCAAGGTAAACTCCTTCTTGATATTCTCACCTCGTAAGAATGACTACAACTTTCAACCAATTACATCAATTCTGCAAATACATTCATACCAATGATTCCAAGTGCATGAGAGTCTTTGGAATTTCGTGGCCTTCGACTCCTCCTATCGCCAACTGCAACATAGAAATATACAAACATTCTCTTCACTGTCTCCACCATGTTGTGCTTCATAATCTCATCCAACGTATACCTGTGGTTCTGCGGAATGAAGAGTTCAACCCTGCTATCCATCTTGGAGGGAGAAATCTTATTTGAGGGTGTGGATTGTTGGCCGTGTTATTGCGGCTCCTTCATGTTCATGACATGTCGTGATGGACGATGGGAAAACTCTAGTCATGATGGAGGTAAGCCATCCATGAACTAACCCTTCCTTGGTCTCCCACCGATCGCATCACTACAGATTATGGGCTTCTTTTGGGCCTCTAGTTCACTTGACTCCTATGCCTCGTTTCCCTGTACACCTAGTAGCAACTTGCACAGTTTCAATGTGAAGCAGTGCCTTCACACTCTGACTGTGACAAACATAAATCTTCTCCACGCGCAAATTTGATGGACAACCAAACACACAAAATCAATATACTCTCACTACAATAATCTATTCCTCTATGGAGGCTGTCATTTCCCTTCCATTTCTCTGGGCCCTCCCGTGAGGGAGTCAAGCCCAGTCTTGCTCTAATACTATGTTGAATTTTTATATTAGATGATCTGTGTGATCGATCTATTATTACAATGATGGATGTGCCATATATAGAGAACCATATATATGGTGACCATCCATGAAAGGATGCGTCCCTTAGATAATAAATAACTACTTATTTATTATATATATTTAATATACTTATAAATATAATAATTATATTATTAATTATTAATCTAGGAGAATGTCTTTCAGATGCTGCCCAAACATCAACAAGGGCCTAGTCTAGAGTGTTGCTCAGGGAGGGATGATTGTGATTGTGCTAATATTACCTGTGTGAAGATAAGGTATAGACTATTCTGTCTTACTTATGCAAATGTAAGGTCCTTACTTAACCAACAATTGCTTAGGTAAGATCAAGGCCTATTCTTACTTGAGCAAAGTTTGATGTATTCATTTCGTTGATGGTTACATTTTCCAAATCCTTGTTTTACATATATATGTAATTATCTAAGTATGATATCTATAACAATTATGCTTTTGGAAGTCTCAAGGTTTAGGTTAAGTGCTCACTTGTTCCTAGTCAAGCCTTTGTTATAAAAGTTGGATGTTATTGGGCAATCCTGTCAAATTCAATTCAAAATCATTGTGTTAGTTTTGATTGAAAAGTAAACCCTTCTCAATTTTGGTTTTATAATGCCTCACTAGGTTGGGTATTGAAAGCTCAAAGCTCCTCAATAAAATAAAGGCCTAGCTATGCTAATATTATTGAATTGGATCTTAACTAACCTAATTGAAAGGGGTTTCATTGTATATGAAGATGCTAATATTATTGAATTGAATCTTAACTAACCTAATTGAAAGGGGTTTCATTGTATATGAAGATCAACATAATAGATCTTTTTTAAGGAAAACCTTTTACTTGTTGATGTACTCATCACCTTTTAAACAAAATACTTGTAACTAAGGTTCATAACCAACTATTTTAATACATCACTTTAAAAGTGACTTGATGGTGGGAGGTTAAGGTTCATAACCAACTATTTTAATACATCACTTTAAAAGTGACTTGATGGTGGGAGGCTAAGTCAAATTAACTTGATGGTAGCTGGTTAAGTCATGCCCTATAACACATGCACCCATTTGACTAAGCACAACCAACGCCTAAAACATCAAATCTCTTACCTGGATATTGAATTAGTTAAAAGTGAGTAAATAACAACAAACACCCAAGTGTATAATCACAACCAAAAAAAAAAAAAGACAAAGCTCATCTTGAAGTCGTAATTTATTAAACCAAATAACTCATATCCAAAGACAAAAATCTTAAAGTCGTAATTTATTAAACCAAATAACTCATATCCAACTCCTTAATCAAAACATTAATCTTTAAAAACAAATCAATATACCCACCCTTCTCATTAAAAACAAATCAACATACCCACCCTTCTCATACGGGTTTGACCTTTCGTGAGTTTTTCAATTATATGCAAATTATGTGTTTGACTTCGATAGCTTGTCAAGCAAATTCCTATGGTAAATACTTTCCACGCACTGCACGTGCTTATGGAAATCTATCCAATGAATATGCCCATCATTGGAATAGGATAATACCCCAAATAAGAATGTTTGTTATCACTCGACATTATTCCCCAATTGGGGACGACACTCAATTATCACACAAATCAGAATTCTATGATCGATAGTGGTCAGCTTTAGAGTATTCATAGTCCTGTTTGGCATTGGGTAATCAGAAAATCTTGAAAACTCACCAGGTAAGCACCTTCATCTGCCCTTCTCAATTTTCATTTACTGGGAATTCACGTTGTATTTGCCTCTGAAGGAGCTAATTCTGTAAACTGTATTATACTTATGTCAGTACTTTACATGCATACAGTTGCAGCAAGCGATTGATACCGGGGTTCCATTCAAACAAAACAAAAAACATATCGTAGAAAAAAAAGGACTGTTCCTGGGCCATAGGGGGCCTTCTCAGTTCCAACATAGCTAAAAGATTGACTATAGAGCGGTGCCGTAAACCTAACAGGAGAAACCGAAAAATAACAATACATAGTACGACCTAGACTACCAGCTAATCTGTTTGTCAGCAAATCCATATATTCATGATCTGTTTAACAGCCCATATTCCAGAAAACAAGCGGGGAACACCATGAGGACGCCACGGAGACTGATTTGAGCCGGTGATATGCCATCCCTCCAAATTGAAAAAGGTTAGCTGGCACCTGTTAATCATGGGAGAACTCTAGAATTAAGACCAACCACCTGTACATGTGGCTTATTAACTGAAATGCCAGACCAGGGATCTGGCAAGGTACCCACGTCATGGGTAAAAGTTCAACCTATGGAGCTGTATGTGGAGTTGTAGCAATGCACGGGCACCGTGGGGGATCGAACTCAAAACCAACTGCCTGTGGATATTGGTACTAAATATCACCTCTTCCCTTGTGTCTTCCACTGAATCTACCCAGCCAGCCTTGGCATTCTGTGGCCCCCCCTCGAGTCAACCCCCTAATTACCAGCTAAGTCAGCGATGGAGACTGAAAGGTTGTAATCTCGGCGAAGTAGCCCTTCACAGTCCAATTTCAGCGGGGAGGGGACCATGTTCTGCCAACCGCTTTTAAGAATAACGGTCTCCCATTCCTCATCCTCACCCCTATTGGCAAGTTTGTCTGCAATCGAATTCCTGATAGGCAGATATGCGTAAACGCTGGAGCCCTGAAAAGTTTAATTAAACTATATGCTGTTTTCGGGGCTGGGGACAATCTCCAATTCCTTAGTCGAGTGGGGTCAGTCTGTTCTGATAACAATCTGCTCAACATACCAGTGACCACCTCAGAATCTCCCTCCAGTATCAGCTCAGTGATCTGTAATTGTACTGTGTAATGGTGACTGTTATAGCACAAGTTGTAGGTTGGGCAAAGCCCGACCCAACCACAAAAGCATGTGCTACAACTATGGGACACTACACCCAATGTCACCTTGATGCAGGTCCCGCACTTGGGGGGTGACTAAGGTCACTCCTGGGAGGTGATCCCAGAGATCCTAGGGGGGAATGAGAAGGATGAAGGGAGGTGTAAGGAGAAGTCCTCCAGAAGGTCAAGTGATGGAAGAACAGATTGGTTGAAAATGGTAAATAAAGAGAGGTAAATGGATACCGAGTAAAGAGATAGTTGTTGGTGCACATGTACCTGCCCAAGACACAAGAAAAAACACTTTTCCAACCAAGTATAGTAATGGATCAGCAAGTTAAGCTTGTTGTCCCTAAAATACAGCAGCATACAAGTTAGTAAATCAGCAATAGATTACATCCAAATCAGCAAGTAAAAGGTCTATATTAGTTAGCAATGTCAACAATAAAACTAGTAACCAATGTGGACCGAAAATAGCACTTCAAGACTGAATAAAGATGGCTGTCATAAAAGTAAATTTCTGCAGCAGTATGTCAGTCTTATGGCTGTAGCATTCAATGAAGTACAACAACAAATCTGACCATCAAAAAGTGCCAAAAGCTAGCCCAATAGATGCACCTAGGTTAGTAGGTTAAACTAACAAAGTTAGAGGGTTAGTTTGTGAGATATTAGCGGTTAGGGTTAGAGTTTAAAGAAGCCCTAATGGCTGTAGGTTAGTTTTACTACAACAATAAAAATTTGTGGGAGAAAGAGGACGCCCTAAGGGAGGAAGAATCCCGAAGGCATCAAGATCATTATCCAAAAGAGACAACTTCAAAACTTGAAATTTGTACGTTTACCAAAGCAAAAATTTATTTCTCCCATGCAATAAGTAAATGACTAGTGCCTTTTAAAAAAGGGTTAATGGAGTCAAGAGTGTGAAGAGGCTAGATAGGCTACTTCCTTGGGGGTGTAAACCCTTTTACTCCCCAAGGCAAGCTTCTCTTAGCTAGGGTTTCAACTAGGAGGGTGTATGCAATTATACTCCTCTTAGTAAACCCTTATGAAGCAATATTCCCTTAGCAATAA
>ML776812.1:22111-53826 GCA_009831015.1 Picea engelmannii
ACATCTATTCACACAAATCAGACTTGTACCATGGGTGAAGCTTTGGAGCTGATTGAAGACATGATTTCAGTTGATCTTTTTCAGGCCAGAACAAAAGACAGGTTCAGGGGTCATCCTAAGATACTCTGCTGTTATACACAGGAGCTTTTTTTTTTCTCAGGACGATATTATTTGTTCAAATTATTCTGCAGACTCCTAAATGTTCCAGTGGTACCAGTCAGTACCAACACCGAGTTTATCAGTTACAGGTCCAGCAGAAAGACCAGAGCAGCCACAATTTTCGTGCTTTCAAATCTAGACTTAGCCTCAAAAGATAATTCCATAGTAAGCCTTGCATGACCATGGAGATAGGTAATGTAACTCAGGTGTGTTTAGTTCGTATTGATTTATTGTGTTAATTTGCATACTAATAAGTTTGAATTAAGGGTACCTTAATTACTCCATAACATTTTATCATTCCCACGACCTGTACCTAACGAACTAACCTACCATGAAATTTCGTGTCATAAACATCCACCATTACCAGGACTAAGCTCGATTTGACTCGGATATGATAACTCTACACCCTCGTACGACCTTCATCATGATCCGACACCCTATCTATCTCCACAGCAATTCAAATCTTCTCATATCGTTTTCATCCCGACCGTTCCTTTCACCACATTCTCTATCACATTCTCCCCTTTCATCACTCTCGTCCCCTCGTCGCCCTCATCCAACCTCCGTTTCCACCGATCGACTTCCCCTGTTATGCCAAGAAGAGCCATGGTATCCAATCGCCACGAACCAGAAACATACACCGACCTGGAAGCCCTTTCGGAGTATGGAGCAACGAAAGATATTTTTAAGCAAGCAGGGTGGGAGCCATTTCTGAAGAAGTTCGATGGGTATAACGATGCAATCACACTCCAGTTTGCGCTGCATTTCGATGGTGAGACCGCCAAGGTGGGCGAACTTGAGTTCGGGGTCACAGAGGAGTTCATTGCAGAGGCAATTCAGTTACCCACCACAGGCCAGAGGTGGATGAAGGGACAACCGATGGATAAGGAGCTCTGTGCGCAGTTGTTGAAACTTCAGTACCGGAACACAAAATGGTCCGAGGGAACGGCGCGGTCTTGGCTGGAGCCATAGTGGGATCAAGTGTTGATCATCCTCCAACGTTACCTAACGTGTGAGGGTCGATATACCATTATATTCCCCTGCCACACCCGAATTTTGTTACACTTCACAGGTACTCTGCTGAACATACCCTTTTTCTTGTTAAAAAGTTTGAAAAGGATGGCCGAACAGGTCCAACGGGTTAGTGAGTTTCGGGGGAGTTTATTTCACTTCGGGCTAGTTAAAATATTGATTACATTTGCACTGTTGAAGAAGCAAGAGACTTGGGACCTCTTCACTGTAAAAACCCTCGCCCGTGCCTAGTCAAAAGCTAAGAAGGTGAAGCCTGTTCCCCCACACAAAAAGTCGAACTCCAAGCAAAAGAAAGTCAAAACCCTGACTAAAGACTCTACTGGGGACCCTGAGCCCGAACCTCCAATTCATGATGAGGTAGAAACCAATGCTAAAACTGGAAAGGCCACCACACCTGCAGAAGCAGACATTGAAGCCACGAGTTCTTCCCCAGCTGCCGATAACATAATTTATGTGGAGGAACTAGTTGAGTCAACTGATAAGCCTAGGAGGAACCCGAAAAGAAAATGTAAAAGTGTATTGTCGGGAATGGACAACTCAGTACCCAGTTACCCCACACAAGAAAGATTGGAAAGTATAGATGGTCACGAGGAGGCCCCAGAGCCATCTGAGATGACCTGGACTTTGTCCCATCTCATTCGAAAAATCGTAGAACCAATCGGCAGGCCATTACACCCAAGAAAATTGTGCAGAATGAGTCCACCCAAGTACCAACCGGTACCTCTGTTCAGATGCCAAAAGAGCCCACTTCCGAACCTAGCCCATCTAACACCTATGAACAAAGCCCAAATGAGTTCACCCATGAACTCAGCCCAGACCATAATTTTGATCCAGTTGGCACTTATGAGTATAGCCCAGACCATAATTTTGATCCAGTTGGCACTTATGAGCATAGCCCAAATCAGTTTACTCCTGAATTCAGTTCAGACCATAATGTCGATAGTTTTCACACCCCTGCTCAGAGTCCCGAAGAGTTCACCCATGCGTCTAGCCCTCCAGCACAGCCCGAACAAGAGCAAACATTTGAAACCCACTGCGAGCTCTCCTCCAGTCGGTCCTTGAAGCCGATGGTGGCGAAACTAGAGAGTAGGAACAACAGACTGAAGGAGAAGTTGCATGAGTATCGTATATTGGACAGACATGTTAAAACCGAAAATGAACTCCTGAAGCTCAGGGTAAATCACCTCTTATCCAAAATTGAAAGGCTAAAGCAGAGGAATAAGGATGTTTTCAAAAGGAACAGACAACTTCAGAGGATTGCTAGGAAACATGTTATAATCAACATGGTCCTTAAGAAAGAAATTAGGAATCTGAAGAAGCAGGAGAGGCTACAGATGCTGGTTGCAGCCGCTACAACCCTTTGATGGCTACCTGTTTTTGATTTTTTGTTGCCTGAGGACATGCAAGGACTTAAGTGTGGGGGTATGTTGGTCCCCAGTTTTGACCATGTTCTCTGCCTATATTATATACCACAGACCTCCACTTATATGCCAGTACCACCCTTTTGACCTTGTTTTGACATAATTAACATCTCCCTACCATTCGATGGGGTTACCTAAGGTATCTTTGCATTTCAAGCTATTTTTATGCACTTTAATGCTTTAAATTTGTATTGGAACTAATATCGCTTGGATTAGGTACCACTTCTATTTTTGGAACAGGATGCCGGTACCAGGTACCAACTCGTACCCGTGGAGGTACCAATGGGGCCGCTCAAGACTTGCATGTTATGGTGTGCGTTATGGTTCGAATGAGAGACAGAGATTCGCATGACAGCTGGAGTCATCGCCACAGGGTGTTCGAAGGCATAATAATAAACCTGGATTGATTATTCTTCATCGTTCACACTTCGTGACACTACGTGTCACGAAGATGTGAAATACGTTTTAAAAACTTGACTCGAAGACTATTCTCGGATCGGGGATCCGTTTGTTTTTTATGCATCTTTGTTTTCGACTGTTATGAACAGAAGGATTTATATAAACCCGGGATCACTCCTGAGAACGGGTTAGATTATGTTGGATTATGTTATGCCGTGAACCTATGTTTTTGAATACAAACTGCTGTTACGTTATATTATTCGACCGTCATATGATCTGAGTATTGTTCTTATGAGTTAATGAGGCGTGAAGTTACACCATTTTTGCATGGAATGATCTAGTCGGCTCTGGTTGTTCTCCACAGCGTTTGTGCCGTTTGGTTGGGCCCGCCAAACCGGTGCAAGTCGCTGCCTTATTTTGCAATAGATTTATCTTTGTTATGTCATAGATTTAGTTGCTTCAGTATGTTAGTATTCGCTTACTTGAATAGCATATCTGTAGCTCATAGTGCATCGTAAATTTAGTGTTTCATAATTGTGTGTAATCGTTCTCCAACAGAATCATTTCCCACATGCTGTTATCTTTTGCGTTGGTGAATATAAAACACATGATTGATGCCTGTAGGGTTTAAGAGTACGAATGATGTATTGTTTGGCTTTTCATTTTCAATTCGAATATAACTCAGAATTAGCATGCACTTTGCTTTGTTAGACAGTAGTTACCTTGCCTGCTTAGAACAGTTAGATTACAATTAGAACGAAGGGAGCTCCTGGTACCAGTAGATAGGATAGTACTTTGTTTTCCTATAGACAGAATTAGATTGATTTTCGCTGCTCAGAATGAATGCATTTTCGACAATACTCTGTGTGTCCTGACTTAAACAGAAATGATGATGGTAGATGATTGGGCATAGAGGTAAAATAATCTTTTGGAACCACACTTTTGAATATAAATAACAACACCAACGTTTGAGCACAAGGCTATTTTTTTCTGTTTATGACTTAATAGGAAATGCTCAGTTTCAAGTTAGTTATTAAAATTCAAGTTCTCAGAATAGGTGTGTGTTTTCTTCTTAGGATAGCATTCAGATAGAGACTAGACGCTTACCTGCACATACTGTGTATCAGCTCGAAGTTTACCAACCCTGGTTTGACAATTTAGTGTTTCAGGTCATTCAAAGCTTCAATTTAGCAGCCTGACAAGAATAGGGCTCACCTTCTAGATGGGTTTTCTCCTGTACTGGGTTTCTTAGGTCAAATATCGTGTTTATTTGTGTGGATGGTGTGTATTTTTTGCATCTTCTTTCATTTTTGTATTTTAGTTATTTCTTAAATTCAAGCCATAAACTAGAGATAATAAATATGAGATCTAAGGAAATAAACCACATAAATCTAAGATTTTAGACTATTATAAGACCTATTGTGACAAATTGTTCTAGTGGAATATCCACATTAGTTTACATATCACTTGAATTCTTCAACAACATCTTATCGATTTACAAATTATTTTTGTAACATATCCATAGCTTAGACATTATCTTCCTCAAGTTGGTTCATTCCACTAATAATAGATTCTCCACTTCCTTAAATTTCATTTTAGAACTTCATTCTCCACTTGAATTTTTTGTTTCATCTCTTATAATGCTTGGAGTCTCTCACTTCAAGGATTACCCATCGCTATTATCCCAACACTCTAAAACTTAATTTGATATCATATGATTTGTAAATTTCCTTGGATATTTAATGTAAAATTTGTCACAATGGACCTTTTTTATGTTGTAAGGTACATTGATTTCTACTCTCAATGTCACTACAATTACAATGAGTCCATGCTCTACTGTGTAGAGATTTATTGCTCAATATACCACTAGACTATGTTGTTCCTATGTTCACTATAGTACTATGCAATATGGTGTTCCTATGTTCGATATACTACAATTACGTTGAGGTTAAGCTTTATCATGTAGAGGTTGATATGTATGTCAATATTAGATAGTGAAAATGGATTTCATACACATTATTATATCAACAATAGAAACTACAACAAACACATTATTTAGCACACAAATTTTACCCTTGAGAAGCTCACGAGAAAAAAATCTAACAAAAAATAAAGCATAATTCCCTGCTCTTATTACTTTTAGAATTACAAAGAAATTTTTCATTATGGAGTAATTGGAAATTGTGCCCTAAATTTCTATGAGATCATCCTTCTTTCTTTGTGTTTGTCTTGTTCATTTTCTGCACTACTATGGAAAATAATATATAAGACTCCTTTCTGCTTGTCTAGCTAGGAGTTTAACTCCCTTCTTAATTGTTGGGATTAGAGACTTGGATCCCCGCATTTTGATTATGGTTAGGGCCTTGGACCCTATAAAATACTTTTGGAAATCTATACATCACTATCCCCATTTCCCCAAGTAATAGATGCATGGGTACTAGTAGACATTGCAATGGTCAAAGAAACAATTGACTTGTCAAAAGTATAACTTTATTATACAAACTTTGTTTTCAGTGTTTGTTATCTCATTGGAAATATTTTGGTGATATGCCCATCTCATTAAGGTGTTCGCCAAAAAAATATTAGTTAAGGCAAGAAATGAGCAATTTTCAATTTTGAGCCCAAATTGCAAAATTCAATATTTTCCCTCATTGATCAATTTTTAGAGCGTGTAAGCTCTCACAGTCAGTGATCATGATGTTGACTATTTTATGGAATTAAACTTTGTGCGAGATTGGACACTCCACACTCCACCCATTGTCAAGGACATATAAAGATGAAAGTGATAGTAGAAAAAAATGTTGGTTTGAGAATAGACACAGTGAATAAAATGAGTAAAATAGGTAAAAAGGTTAGTTTTCAAATGATCATTTATGAAAATGAATAAATTAATCTAATTAAAATATGAAGGGGTGAAAGAGGAAAATAAGATAAATTAAATTTATTTATTAAAATTAGGATACAATGAAAAAGGTGGGGGGTAATTAATGACGGAAGAAGAAAATAAAAAGATTAAAATAGGGCGTTGAGAGTAAATTGAGAGGGGGGAATGCAATACATTTATTAATATAAACAAGAAAATAAAGGGGGAGAAATAAAATTGATTATTATTTTTAGTTACCTAGAAGGAATGGCTAAGCTTGTAGCAGTCTTCATGATTGAAATTATTGAAGCGTTTTTCAATTTCTACAACTTCACCAACTAAGATGAGTAAGAGGGAGTTGAAGCAAAAAAATTGGTTTTTAACTGATTTTGAGATGCCTGCTATATGCTCCTTGAAATGAGATTTGAATGATTGAACAATTTATGACTTCCCACAAAAGAAGGGGATTTGGGAAACTTCTTGGCCAAACTTTGGTTATAATCTATTCTTGGTAGTTCTAAATAAGTGCTTAAGGGTTTTATAGGGCTTAAAAAGTTTTTTTATATTCTTTTTAGCTAAAAATTTTGAGATATGATCATTAGTGCCTTAGATGTAGGGCAATGAAATGTGAGCGGGGGGTTTAATACATAGCTTTCAAAAGAAAATCTTATAATATTCAAAATATTCAAATGGATTTGACAAGATTTGAACCTATGACATATGGTTCCACAATTGACAACATGCTTTGGACCAATGGTTCCACCAATTAAACTAAACCATCCAAGATAATAAATATCATTCTTTCACTCTACAAACATACATATTTATTTATAATTATTCATTAATCTAAATTTATTATTCTAATCTCATCTTTAATTTTAACAAAATAATATATATATATAGTTGTTGATTTTTAGAATATATATATATATTAAAATTCAACAACTATATCTTCAATGAACAACTAGCTATCTTTCACAGAGCAACTAACTATCTTTCACATCACTATAAACCTTTTGCCATTTTTAAATAAAAAAGCTCAACCAAATAAAATAATAATTTTAAAGAAAAATATATTAATCCGTAATCACAAAATGGAAAATTANCGTCACCTTTTATATATATATATATATATATATATATATATATATATATATATATATATATATATAACCTGTATTTGCAAAAGAATACAAGTCTATTCGAACATAAAATATATACAAGTCTGTCGGTTTGAGCATATGTTTGTTTGTATATATCTTCAACATAACATATATACAAGACTATTCGAACATATCTATTTTTCAACATATCGCAAAGTGATTCTAATCATCAATTTGAACAATTTCTGCACAAGTGAAAAAGCAAAGTGTTCATCAGTTAAAATGGGAGAGATGGTTAGATAATATTAACAAAATAAACATTCAACCTATTTTTGTACTTAGAAAAATGAAACGAGGCAGCAAAAATTTATGTACGTGGATAATATTAATTTCTCTTCTCTTCAATTAAGTTGAAAGGTTGAGATTAACACGTTAAACATGAACATAATTTCACTGTATAAACCTGTACACGATCTCTCCAAAAGATTTAAAAAAACTGACCTATCGTTAAAGTTGGTAACCTGACCATTAACTAACAATTTTTTTTTTTAAATATTAATAAAACAAAATAAACATTCAATCATAAATAAACACTATATAAATTTAATATATAAATTTAATGTAAAAATAAACATTATGATGATGATAATTAATATTTATTAAGATAGAATATTTAATATATAAATTTAATGTAAAAATAAACATTATGATGATGATAATTAGTATTTATTAAGATAAAATTTTGTGATTACTTCTGATTTTTTAAAATTTTGTTTTCGTGCTTCAAAAACATTAAGAGGAGTTTCCCAAGATCACCATACTTTTGTTGAGTTAAGAGGTATTTTGGTAGGGACAATCTAGGAGAAAGTGCTTTTCATCTTCAACCTTCTTAGTGTCATAAAGGTGACACACTCTTTCATCACATGGTGTTTTAGGAACGAGTTTCACTATGGAGCTCGTGAGATCTTCTAGATTAGGGTTGATTACATCCTTATAATATCTTAATTTTTTTTTCCTCTAACTCCTTATCACACCACGTTTTCTCCTTAAATTTTGATTTAAAGTTTTTCTAATAGTATCTTTACTCTGCAAAATGTCTTCCATAATTCCCCAATAATTTAACTAAGACCGAACATCTTTATACCATCCTAGCTTAAAAATAGATAATGATTATAACAAAATTTTAACTAAATTATAATAATAGTTATGACTAGATTTGTACATTTTCTTGTTCTTAATTGATCCTTCCAATACTTAAAAATAAATTTGAAGTTAAATGAATTTAATCTATGCTTAACATTGTAAATATAGTCCTTAAATCCTTTATCCATCCACAACTTAAAACTATTTTAAATTGGTCCACGGTCGCTTTGATGCACGGGTCATAAATTATAATGCCAAGTCCTACAACGTTGTAATCGATGATACATACACCATAAATTATATATCATATATATTGATATATTATTGAATATGCAAGATATTTTATATATATATATATATATACATTGAGTGCGGCCTTGATGCACGGGTCATAAATTATAATGGCAGTCCGACAACGTTGTAATCGATAATATATACACCATAAATTGTATATCATTATATTGATATATTATTAAATATGCAAGATATTATATATATATATATATTCATAGAGTATATCACTGCCAGTGCATATTACACTAGAAAGACCCTCTGTACACTTATATCAATAATGTCAACGTGCCACGTAGTTCTTGTAAATGTGTTGATGGAAAAATCCGGACGCTAGTAGGTGTCAACACTCTGTAGTCAGTGCGGCTGCATTGGACAGTGAGAGTTTTGAATGATACTAAACTGAGAATAACCTAAAATGTAGCAATTTATATTTTTTGGATCAATTTTGTTCGAAATTGTGATGATTTAAATATTATTGGGACTGTAAAATTTGAACGTTTTAAAGTTTTTAAAACGCATTTATTTATGCATTCAACGATACAATTTCAACAACCAACCAAAAAATTAGAGTTTCGATTTGTATAACCCAATTTCAAAGATAATTAAAAAAACTAAAATATAAAACGTTTAATCTACAGGGAAAAGATAATAATTGTGAGATAATAATTTAAGAGTGGCTCAAGATAACATACGAAGCTTTATCCATTTAAACCCCTATTTTATTTAAAATAGCAACTACGATTTGCATTTATAACATGCAAGCTAATAGCATTCAGGGGATTCCGGACAACGAGCCTCTCCGCTATCACTATACAACGCAAACAACTTGTGTGGTGTGTTTCATAAATAATGTGATGGAACTGCGTCACCACCTGGAAAGTATACGTTGCATTGCGTGAGAATCGAACTCCGGTTGACCGATAACTGAATTAAGGTGGCCTAAGCAGCAGGCGAAAGAGAGAGCAAAGGGTTTGGCCGAGGAATGGCCGCAACTGGTATCGAGTTGCTAGCCATCTGTTGCAGCTCTGAGCGGGTCTCCGCATCGGGTATCGAATCAGTCGATTTGAAGTCCAAGGACGGGTCGTCATAGATATCCCACCACATCTTTACCAGCATCTTTATATCCTCCCTGTCCATGTTCTCCTCCTCGCCCGTGTACCTCCACGGCTTCGAACCCTGCACCACCATGACCGCAAATATTTGAAATATGGATTACTGTTTTCGAAAGATATGGGACATATTGAATGCAATTCAGGGAAGGATGAAAATACTTACGGCAGCACAGTAATGGACGACTTTCACTTTGTCCAAATCTACGTTCTCCGGATGGCGCCACAGCATGGCCAAGACCAGATTGTATACCAAGGGAATGGGGTTGTACACCTTGTTGAAGAACATGTTCAGCAAGTCCTGCTCCGCGAAGGCCGTGGGAGGGGTGACCCTCAAGGTTTCAAGGAGTGTATCGTAGGTCAGCTTGCTGGGCTCGAACACGAACATTCCGGCATTGAAGTAGAGGGAAGGCGGCTGTCCCAATTCCTCTGGCCACTGCACCTTCTCCGGGCACTGCTGGCAGTAACCGATCTTATACTGCCGAGTGTGATTCCATGTCTTCTCGCAGAAGCAGTCCATCACAGCATTGAATTGTCCGTCAGGGAGATCGAAGAGGTGATCGATATTTTCATACACTTGAATGTCTGCATCCAGGTATATGAGCTTGCTGTATTCTTCAAACTGGACCATCACAAACCCCAGAAGACACAGATTTCAGATATTTAATTCGTTCATTGTAAGAATTCTTTTCATTTTCTGCCATGACAACGCAAGCAGTAATACATTAAAGATTCAAGAAAGGGGAATGGCAAACCCGATAAGACACAGATTTCAGATATTTAATTCGTTAATTGTAAGAATTCTTTTCATTTTCTGCCATGACAACGCAAGCAGTAATACATTAAAGATTCAAGAAAGGGGAATGGCAAACTCCATAAGACACAGATTTCAGATATTTAATTCGTTAATTGTAAGAATTCTTTTCATTTCTGCCATGACAACGCAAGCAGTAATTCATTAAAGATTCAAGAAAGGGGAATGGCAGTTAGTTATAATTATACCTCCCATATCCGGAGCTTGGAATAATTGATGACATAATAAGCCATGGCGAACTGGACCTGGTTCTCTGGAGGATAGATGGGCTCAATTTCACGGACAATACAACCCTGACTCGTCAGAAGCCTCCTGTGCTCCTCGGGGACATCTGGGAGAACGGCTACGATGAGG
Organism: Picea engelmannii; assembly: GCA_009831015.1. Lineage (NCBI taxonomy): Eukaryota > Viridiplantae > Streptophyta > Pinopsida > Pinales > Pinaceae > Picea > Picea engelmannii. The sequence goes on from ML776812.1 coordinate 32,803, forward strand.
GGATACGGGGAATTGGTCTTGCGGAGGCCTTTCACGAGGCCGACTACGCCCTTGACGTAGTCGCCCGTTCCAGCCAAGAACGTCACGTAAGCTCTCTTCGAGTATCCGCCACGCAGGCCGCTCACCGCCACCGCCTTACCTCCGGCGGCGTTGAGCAATACTTCTGCAGTTACCTCTGGAGCCATCTCTATTTCTTGAATAACAATTCTCTGTATAAACGAGAAGACGAACCGAAAAAACCTCACTCACAATTATGAAAGAAACAAATGCCGCTCAGTGAGTTAACTCTGCTTAGGTTTCTTTACAGAACTGTAGTATTATATAGAGCTCTTCCACCTCCTTACACAGCTCATGAAATGAAATTAAACGACATTCCATGGAATTAATCTCAAATGAAACGAAATGAAAAACAAAATAAGAATCTATAACGGCGCCAGCGGCCGAGTCCCATGAGCCCTGCCTGTCTCTTCTCGCTAATCACCGACTTTATGGGCGCGACCAGAACCTTCCTGCGCACTGGGCGGACGGCTCAGATCCACTCGCGCACGACGAATCGACGGTGGGCTGTGCGAACTGGGCCGACAGTTCAGATCGATTCGCGCACCACAAATCGACGGTGGGCTGTGCGCACTGGGTGGACGGCTCAGATCGACTCCAGCACCACAAATCGACGGTAGGCTGTGCGAGAAAAAAAAGAGCTAAAATTAAGGCTCTCGTGACTTCTCCCGATTCCCTCCCCTGTATTGCTGACACGTGTGTCAATAGTAACTTTGTTAGAATCTGTGTTCACCGACGCATTCGTGATAGAGTTCACGAAAGGAATCAAAATTCTTTCCTACGATTGGTCCACATGTAAACACTTTTGTAGCTATTCAGTCTGCTCTGACACGTGTACTAGGCGTCGACGTGTCAAGCAGATCATTGGAAGATGTGTCTCACTATATCTACCGACTACGACCTTCAAAAATGAATGAGAGGCCAGCAATAATTGTTCAAAAAACAATTAATATTAATTCATATTCAAAATCGAGTGGAGGCGGTGAGTGAAGCGAAGAAAGAAGTTGATTTAAAATTGATTTCCTTGAAAAAGCTTTAGATGTTTTTTTCAAGTTTATCCTATTGAGGAATTTAGTATTTGTTTTTTTCAAGTTTATCGTTGTCAGGAATTTAGTATTTGTTGATATATTCTTTATTATTATTCGAATTTTATTTGAATTTTTTTTTTGCAACTTTCAAATAAATATCTCGCAATATGATTTTTGTAGTGATGTAAAAGTTCAAATATGGCTCAACAAGATTAACTTTATACATAGTTTTCGTGACTCCTAAGATATTAAGATAAGTACTCTTTTAACCTACACAATTCAAGACATATATGAAGAGGCACATGGATTCATAAATATCGTCATAGATGATTTAGGAAAGTTTGTAAAATAATAATATTAGCAACAAGAATGATATTAATATTATTAATGTGGTTGTTACTAGTTATGTATAAGCAATATAAATATATGTTCACATAAATAATATTAATTATTATAATTAATATAATAATTAAAATAATAATAATAATAAATAATAAATATTTATATTAATTATAATAATATATATATTATTTATTATTTACTATTATTATTCATATTAAAGGATAATAATAGTAAATAATAAATATTTGTATTAGTTATAATAATATATATTATTATATCTGTCTATAGGTATGGTATATAGCTTTGAGTTAAGTTTGATTTTCTATATTAATTTATAATATATCTTTGTTAGTTTTTTATGTTTATGGTTATCATTATGGCAAAGGGATGTCATTGAACAATGGTTGACCATAAAATATACACCCATTTATCTAAAGTTTTAAAAAATAATGATTTATTTTAAATTTTAAATCTCATTTATCTGATATCTTATTGGCCAAAGACTTTGAAATCTTATTACAATACTTGTTTAATATTATTATTAATTATTTTATTCTTATTTAATAATATTATATTTATATTTATATTATTATTAATATTTTATTTTTAAATAATAATAATGAATATAGAGAGATCATTTGGGGTTTATTGTATGTGATGTCGTATTGTGACATTGAAAAGGGTTTTATCACATTTTGACATTCATATAGCGATGTGAATGGGTAAAATGAATTTGGGAAATTCTTACAGTTATATTAATGCATTGATGGCTATATCTAATTAAAGTGTTCATGAGTTTTCATATCAGATTATGATGTTTATTAATGTTTTATTATTAAGTCATGTTAACAAAATGTGATATGACATTGTCATATTTAAAAAGGTTTTTGTTTTATGTTAAGTAATATTGTGATATTCAATAGTTTTTTGTCAAATTGTGTAATTAATGAAATTCGATGTGAAATTTATACATTGAATTATTTTTTTGTGAGATTGCAACATTTATATTACAATGTTAATAGTTATGTGATGTTGTGGTGGCTATCAAATATCATGTGAAATTCAAATGTTGATTAAACATATTCAGTCTTTGAACACAAAAATATGATTTAGCATCTTTCGTTTAACGTTAATTCATACCACAACATCCATGTCGATGCACTAATGGCTATATCACATTGCGACTTTCACATTATATTGGTTTTTTTTTTTAACAAAAACGGTTAGAGAGATTTTGTATTAATAACATTGGACATGCCACTGGGTTCGATACATCGGTAAAGATTTGCGTGAAACTGGAAAAATACTACCTGAAGATCCTAACTCAGTACACAATCGTGGAAACAAAACTATTTCAGCGAGCCTGAACGACTTCACGTCATTATATCATTTCTTGCCTGGAAGTTTTTTTTCTTTTTTGACACCGTTTTCCATTCAGTGCTTTGGTCCATAGATTGACTTTCCATTAGGCCTAGAGGGTCTTCCTTCTCCGCTCTGTCTGCCCAGCGTGAGGTATGGGGTTTTGGCTGGGTGGGCGACTTGGGAATGGATTCTGCCCGAGCTTTCCCCTTAGCAGGGGGTTTGATTTCAACTTCAACTTCTACTTCTTCTGTCGCTTCCTGGGCCTTGCTTTCAGAGTGTGGTTCTGTTGGTGCCCCTGTCCACCAGGTGGGTCTTTGGCTTTTGGACGACCTTTTTTACCCGGGTGGTTTTCCACAGCTACAGGCTAAGTGCCCCGTTTCGAAGCAGTTCCTACACCTGAAACTGAGATTCTCATAGTCAAGGATTTGGGTCCTTGAGTAGTCCTTGCCTTGAAGAATTATTTCTGCCGAGAAACCTTTGGAGAAGTCCATTTCAACACATATTCGAGTGAAGGTGGAGCAGGCTGGCTTGGAGTCTAGACTTCTGCAGAGGAACTTGCCTAGGCCATTGCCAATAGATTTAAGAGACTCTTCCCCCCAGAAATGCAGGGGAAAGTATGGAAGTCTCACCTAGACTAGAGTTGAAGAGATACAATCCGTGGAAGGGTCGAAGGCAGGGGTCCATAGCTGCATGGACAGGCTTGCTATGCCCCAGAACCATGGCCCAGAGTGAAACACCTTGTCTCTATCGCTTGTAGATTCAAAAACTACCACAAAAAACTCTTTTGCACAGGGGCAGGTAATGACTTCTCCTTCTAAGTGCGGGTACCATTCAGAAGAGATTCAGGAGAGCAAATTCGACAGATTGGGCCAGTATCCATTAAACCTATAAACTAGAGCGTGCCTGCTGTAATGGCAAGCATGAGTTAGGGCTTCCATCGACATTTGAATAGAAACTGTCGGAGCTTCTGGAACTGCTGCATGCAGCTCGAATGGGCTACCTTGATGAGAGGTAACCTCAGGAGCCGTTGCATGTAGACTGGAGAGAATACCCTGATGTGAAGCCACCTCTTTAAAGGAGGGGGCCAGAGCTAGTGAGTTTGCTGCCGACGAAGTACCAGGGGTAGCGCTTGCATGAGAGGGTGGCCCGGAAGAGAGAGTCGCAACCAAAGGAAGGAGACCAGTAGCAGCCACCGCAGCCACACCAGGAGGGGCGTCTCCTTGCTTTGAAGAGATCGAGGGGGCCGCCATTTGGAGCTTGGTTGAGCCTGCAGGAGCTGCTACAGCTGCGCTGGAGGGTGGGAAGGGAAGGAGGCCATAGGGCTAGTAGCCTGCGGGAGATCCAGGAGCACGGTAGTTCTAGGAGCGTGAGCTCGCTCAAACCTATTTTTAAGATCCGGTACCTTATTCTCTATAGTTATTACTTTCACATTATATTGTTGATAGAATATGTTGTTGTATTTTGATGTGAATGATATGTGTTGCGAGTTAACAACATTCATAAATGTTTTTGTTCAAACATATTCATTGTTTCAACATAAAAATATATTTATAAATACTTAATATATTAATATATTAATTTTTAAATTTATTATTATTATTATTATGTGGTCAAATTGTGACATTCATATGGCGATGTTGAAGAGTATTTGAATTTGACACATTGTGACATTCATAACAATGCATTAATGGTTATGTCAAAACAAAGTGTTCATGATTAAAGCATTTCTCTATCAATGACTATGTGGCAATTCAAAGCTATTGAAATAGCATGTTACATTGCAATGTTATTTATTTGTCGTATTGTGACATCTATAATGGTCATTGCAAAATTGTTGTGTTATTTATTTGTTATATTAAGTTGTTCATGAAATTTCATTAGACATCACATTGTTCATTAATCTGGTGTTATGAAATGTGATGTCATATTGTGACATTTGAAAATGTTTTTTTTTTTTGTTTTTTAAAACTTTATGCGAGATTGTGATTTTCATTAATTTTATGTCGCATTGTATGAATATTGGAATATGAAGTCACATTGCTACAATAAATATTTTTTTGAGAATAGAATTTATAGAATTATAATTGTTTTTTATTTTCTTTTACGCTAAGTGTATATGAAAATATTAATTAATTTTTTCTTAAATGATATAAAGAGGTTATAGCTTTCATTTATATGTTTGTATAAAAATTATATAGAAAATAATATTGACAATGCACAAAATATTCTATTTATTAAAGAAATCATTCAAACAAAAAATACAGAAATAACATTTGTATAAAGTAATGGATATTTAAAAAACAAATGTTTTAAGAATTAATTTTTGGTTGTTTCTTGCATTTGATCTCTATACAAGAGTTCCTGGTGGAACGATGAGATTTCAAGTTGTACACACTCGAAGTTATGATTATGTTATGCTGCATATTCATATTAGAAATTTGACAACCAAATTATGCAATTTGTTGCTTCTTCATGACATGCTATTCTGTGTTTTTAATTTCTTTTCCACAACTTTAATGTTTAATTCAATATCTGTAATTTCATAAAATAATAAAGGGTTGTTATTATTTTAAGGTGTTTTTATAAGTCAAACATTTAATAAAAATAATTTGATTCAAACACTAAAATAATAAAGTAGAATGGTGGTGATATCCTTAAACCATCTATTATTTTAACTCTTGAAATTGTTGTAAATGTTAAACCTTGTCTTTCAGTAGTACCGATATCAATTGTCACTTTATCTATTGTCAATCCTTGTTATTTATGTATAGTTAGAGATCGAGCCATACGTAATGGGATTTGTTTCCGTTTTCCTTTAACAACTGGTGGTATCAGTACAATACTTTCATCTGTCACGTCCCATGGTATACCAATGTAATTATGAAATAGAATAGTTGTATAAATTGGTAGTTGAGGTGGTCTTGATCTAGGATAGTAAAATATTTTTTAACAGTTCCAAGTGCTCCATTTACTAACCCTACTTCTACCCACAAATTGGATGTCAACATGACACATTGACCTGTACATAAAATAATTTCACGTTCAAGTTGTTCATCATCTGCATCATTAAATTATTTGTTCTTTGTATGTTTTGCAACACATCGTGTAATATGACTAATCAATGATTTAAACATGGACTTGTTGTGGAGATCGACTAATTTGTCTATTGGAAATAAATGGTTTTTTTATTTGAAACTATTATTTTCAATGGAATCCATAGATGTGTCTGTCCTTGACATCAAAATATTCCATTCATCGAATTTTTCATCTGCATTTATGATGTTTGCCAATAATCTTCAAAAATGTGTTTGATTTTGATTTGTCCCTTGTTGACAAAAACATATGTCTAAAGTGACAATCGTTTTCAAATCCTTCCATATAATCTTAGTAGTTGAGTTACCTACATACAATGGTTTATATTTGACATGTGGTAATTGACCAAGGTATCCAATAAGAATCAACATTTTTCCATCGAATGGAATAGATTTCTTTTCTGGAAATGATTCACACAATTGTGAATCAATCTGCATGAACAACCTCGGTCCAATGAAGCTCATTTAATCGATCAAAATGTATTTAATATGTTTCATTTTCTATTGAAATACTGCAAGTTCTTGACCCTGTAAAGGTTTTAAGTATTTAATAGGAATTCTTAATGCTGAGTGTATTGTTTTAGCTTGAATATTGAAAGAAATGATTCGAGTAGGTGTTAATAAAAGAAAAGGGTTTTTTCCATTAATTGAGTGAGAGTTAAATTATTTTGAAATACAATGTATAAGTTATGACTTTCCTGTTCCTGCAGTTCCTTGAACAATTATCTTTAGTGGATCTTCAGTATTTGCATCATTGAAATGTTCAATGATAATATGCAAACAAAGTTGTTGTTTTCTGGAAAATGAAAATGAAGATGTTGATGTGGAAAGAGACTTATTTTTTATTTCTCTAATCGATCGCACATTCTGGATGAAATTATTTGTTTCTTTTGCTGCGTTATCTGAACCCATAGTATGATCCTACAAATGATTCAAGTCAAAGTCTGTTTGACCGAGAGTATCAATGTCAGACACTTGAATAGAATTAAGAGGAATAATGTGCGATAGTATTTTCCATTCATCCATATCATTGGGAGGAATGATTTATTCTTCATTTATTTCATCATCTTCTTCAATACTTTCTGTTACTGATTCTGTTCTTTGAACATGCCAAGGTCGATATCTCAAATTTTTCCAATTCTGAATAATAACTTCTTTATCAATACCTATATCAATAGGAATGTTTTTGAATGGTTTATATAATAGTAATTCACTTTGATAGAATGATTCATAGTTATATGAATTTTCAATAGGAATTGTTATAAATTGAGGCTAGACTCGAATTATTGCAACATTTTTTCTAGGCTTCCATTGTTCTTTCTTGTATCGTGGGTTAAATGTCCATGATAGTGCAGTGTCTATAAGAGAAAAATGTTCAAGGAATGTATGTCTTCCTTGATATATTTATATGAAACCAGAGTTTCCAGAAAATTGATCATGTTCATTATTAAATGAAACTTTTTTGAAGACTTTCCTGCCAACATTGAGGGAAAACAAGTGGTCCGACTACATATTGCAAGAGGAATTTTTAATAACATGTAGCACGTTTCTTGTGCTCCTATGTCTCTATCTACAATTATTTTAGCGAGGAATTTTTGTATGCACATATAAAATGATTTTGGGTAAAATCATGAAGATGGGTGTCTATTTTGCTTGTTTTATGAGAAAACAAACTATATTTTCACAAGTTCTTCAACTTCCGACATAGAAAAGTATTTTTTTTATTTAGAATTTCACTTTACAGTAAAAACAAAACTTGTAAAGAATTTTGTTAGCTTTCCAATGACTATTTTTCAATTTTTTTTATTAAGATTTGATATGTCAATTTGACAATTGTTTAACAGTATGTTCCTTAAACATGAAAGGAATGATAATGAATTATTTCCCCCCCCCAACAATGTATCTATTATTAAACTTTTGTTTTTAACAAATGAAATATACTGCAACAATCTACAAAGACTCTATTTTATTATGACTATAATTTTGAATCTAACAGATGAATATTATAATTTCTATTTGAAGTTGACCAAGATGAAAACATTGTAGATTTTAAAAACATGTTTTCCTCCACCTTGTATCTATATTAATTTTTACTTAAATATAAAATCTAAAAATACCGTTTTGAAAAGAACAGTTTAAGGATTATGATTATAAATTTTTCTAAATTTTTCACTGTGTATTTTTAGAGATACAGATATTTCATTTCACTGAATCATAATGTCTATTGAAAATATTATGTAGTGATTTTTTTAAAAAAATAATGAAAATGAAAACAAATTATAGGAATTGAAGGTAGATTCAATTTTGCAAATGCTGGTGTCATTTTCGAAACCAAATTCTGAGTATTTGTAGGAGTCCGCAACCTCCAAAGTTCATGTAAGCTTGGGGGAATTCTCTGGTTTCTGGATACAGTCCCAATTTCTAGTTTTTGGCCAAAAAAATATTCTTTCGGACGAAAAACTAAATTCTAATAGAAACCGTCAAAACTAAACAATTTCCAAGGTTTTCAGCTGAAAAAACCTTGTTTCGGCCGAAATATGGTTGAGCGAACTTCGTCGGTCAGAAAAAATGAAAAGACACGTTGTATCATTTCATTTCGTGCCAAATCGTATAAATATGCTTTCAGCCAAACATATTTAACACAATTCATCGCTTGTTTGATGGTTTTTTAGAGCACCTAAACACAGTTTCAAAACATCTTTTTGGCTTTTGTTGAATAAGGTAATTGATGTTTGTTCAAGTTTTTATTGGAATAAAAATTTATATGTTGAAAGATAAATGTTGAGCATCTTTTCAAGGTGAAGTCTTTGTTGAACATATCTTTTACAGATAACTATAAAAGTCATGGGAAACAAAATTTTGTGCAAGAGAAAATTTGATCACACTCGATATGAAACTCACCATAATGAACAAAGGAAAGAGCATTATTGGAGAAATAAGCAAGAACGTGCAAATATTGAAGAAAGAAATAATGATAATGTAAATAGAGATTTTCAAGAAGAAGAAGTCCAACCAGGTATGCATGCACATATTGTCTATATTAAAAGTATAGAATTCAAATTTAAAATATTGTTTAATATAATTGATTGTAATTACGATTTGATGTTTTTCAAAAAACATAAATAGATTTGTCTCATAATATCGATGAAGACGTTGAAACCAAAATTGAAGAAAAAGATGAATCACCTATAGGTATGTACATAAATTTAGATAATACAAGATGAACACTTGTATATAGTTTAGTGAATTTATGTTCGGGTTTTGTTTTTTAATATAAACTTTAAATTGAAATATGCAGGAGAATATATCAACATTGATGATGAAATATTAGAAAATGTTCATACTCACAAATTTGGGAAGAAAAAAGATAAACATTATATAAGATATCGAACTAAGAATATGTATAATACCTTTTTCAAAGATGAATCAATAACAATACTGTAACGACCCCATCATTACGACTACAAGCGAAGAAAAAATGAAATATGTTTTGTTCTTAGGCAAGAAGGCGACGACGACAACAGTTTAACCACACCACTAACGGCGAATGCAAGAACATAGTCTAGACAATAGGCTACTACGACACCATGCATGGGCCCAAGGGAAACTGGGCGAACATGCGTAGAACAAACAGGAGGAACGAATACCTTCCCGATGAAAACCAGACATGCATACAAGCTAAGAGACAACATCCCCCTCCCAACATATTGACCTTGACGAACAAGACTAGAACCTCAAGGCATGTGAACCAACGCATGAATGCGTTCAACCCATGTGCCAAAACCAACATATGACACTCAACCACACTCACATGGAAGGCACCGGCTTCGACCAAGTTATCATTCACTGCTAACCAATAGGGCGTACCATGATTCCCTTATCAAGAATCATGTCGTCCCCAGGTGATAAACGCATCCATAACTTGGCACAATACATCCTATCTAGACTGAGGACTCTATATAAATCCGACGCACTAAGATGAAACACCGGACAAGAAGACTACACCCACACCCCAAGCAACGGGTCGACAAGATGCAGGATGATGTCAACAAGAAAATGCAAGCGGTTACATGAGTGAGAAACAACCCAACCTATTCATCTAGTTTGAACTGGTCAATACTAAATTAGCATTAAATACAGATCTACTTTAATCTGTCTAAACCACGAAGTCAGTGATTTACCACCTACAGTAACATGATATAGAGTTCTATTTTAGAGAGTCTAAATCACCAATTTAGACAACCACTATATATCAATGAGCATTAACCACAAATAAAAAATTTAGCAAGCGAATACTACTACTAGTAAATAGATTTCAATTCTTCATTAATCCTTAAACAAATCTGATTCACAAGTCTAAAATTTACAATTTAGACATTATTACAATCAATCTAACATTATCGCAATCTCATTTAATCATTAATTACGGTCTAAGCGGGCAAATCTAAATTAATCCCAAATTTCAATCTAACTAGCAATTGACATTAAATAACAACATTAACTACATCAAGGCAGAATGCAACAATGAAACCTTTATTAACTCATTAAATCACCACATGTTGTCTATCTATAATAACCGTACCCAATGACAGCTATCGATTATCATTAAAAAGAACTGCTGAGAAATGACTATGCCAAATAAGCTGGCTAAGTTAATGCGGTTGGTGGTTATAAACATAATCGTCAATTCAGAATTTAATGCTATCTTGTTGCTTTAAAATGAAAGTTATATCGGGCTAATCAATGCACACTTGATGTTAATATTAACTAAATCCTACTATAATGATTATCATTGCTAACCCAGAAAAGGAGGGACGTTGTCCGGAATTAATAAAGCCAATAAAAACACTGTCAGGTACAGTAACACGCAAGGTAACAGACAACAACTTCAAGGGCAGAAGTGCCATCTCTAGAAAGGAGAAATCACAACCTCATAAAGGAAATAATTTCTCCATGCAGCCAAGGTAACAGATGAAAGTTATTTTGGCAAAAAACATATCACTACTCAAAAGCATATCATACATATATACCAGGAAATGTTCACATGTTGAAATAATCACTATTCATGAAGAGAAGAATTAAACTATTTTAATTATTCTTCAATTCTTTAAACAAAACATAGTGTCATTTATTATAAAACAAGATAGATTATTAATGATTGATTATGGTTTCTTTTAAAAATTCCGGTGCTATTTTCTTACTAATCAACACCGTTTCTTCCTGTGATGGATCTTTCAGATTATGGACATTTTTCTGGATGACTATCACTATGCAACGAGATGCAATGAAAATGATCCACATTGATTGAGATCATGTTAACCTGCCACATAGGTGAACATTGGCACACCAATTTTACTGGATTATTCACATGATATCACAAGGATAAAAGGAAACTAGCTTATTTAAAACAAAACAAAATCAATGAAAATGGATAAACGCTAAATTTACACGATTTCCCTCAAGATAAGTGTATAGAATGATCTGGTGGCCATAATAAGGCATAAAATAATTATTAAAAAGTGTCAATACTTGAAGATTGAAAATCTCCAAGACATTTGATGATTATGTTTTAGTTATAGTCTTGACTAAAGAGACTATTATTCAACAAATGAGATTAGATTTTGGGTCTTATTCCATCCATCTTCAGATTCTTGAGATGGATGATGATAACAGATCATCATGAAGGATATCTCCCAACCGTGAACAAAGTTAGCAAATCACAAAGGTTATATCAGGGTTAGAAGTAAACCAGTTAGGAGAATTACTCCAGTAAATGAGTAAAAGATATCCTTCGATCATTTTTTCTTTTCTTTAGTAAATTTTTATTTGGTTTTCTTCAGATGTTGGTTTTCTTTAGTAAATTCGTGATCAATAACAGGAAAAAACAGTCTTCATTTTCATGGAAAATTCATGGTAAATAACAAGAAAACACAGTCTTCATTTTCATGGAAAATTCATGGTAAATAATAGGAAAAAGGCAGACATTGTTTTACTGGAAATTCTTGGTCAATTACAGGGAAAACGTAGACATTCTCTTACTGAAAATTTCTTGGTTAATAACAGGGAAAACACAGACATTCTTTTACTGGAAATTTTCCCTAACAAACGCAATAGAAGGGAACCACAATGTCATCTTTATTTAAAAGAAAAAAAAAAAAAAAATGGACAAAACGCACCAGACTGGAAATTACATTACCATCAACATTTAAAAGGAAAATTGCTGGCAACAGAATTACGAGCTCAGAGATAAACTATCCATCAATATAAAACACAAGGTTAAATGTACCCATCAATGCACCATAACACAAAGTTAAATTGTTCATCAAACGCAGAGTAAATTTATCCCTCCATGCATAAAAACGCAGTCAAAAATGTAAAATTGTAGAGAACGGTAAGAGAAATGCAAAGACCCAAAGGAAAATTCATTGAAATGGCCATAGAGGTTTTATCAGCCCAAGCGTGGAGAAAATCCAAGGTTAGCCCTTAAGGCGCAGAGACAAAAACAAGCGCAGAGATAGCCCAACAAGGACGCAAGGGAATCCATACTCAGAGGTACTTTTTCTAGAGGCATAGGACAATAATCACCCAAGGACAACAACATAGGTAGACGACTGAGATGAACATCCTTTGCTCATCATCCATGCATAGAAAAGAAGGGTGTTGAGATCCTCATGTCTATTAACGCCGAAGCGACAACCATAGATCAGGATCTTGGATGACTACTCAGGTGAGTACTTATGATATAGGGACGAAAGGAAAACACAACCACAATTATCACAAATCAATACACCACAGGGCGGTCAAGACATGTCAGAATTGAAGGCCATGGGAGTCAATCAATCATCGAGATATAGGCTATGGAAAAATTCAGTCATCAACTAGAATGCTAAGATAATCAATTTACTTACCCAATTAAACATACAGATCCAAAGCATAACTCCTACTACAATCTACCATGCAAAAATAAAGAAAGCGTACCGTTACCTTATCGTCCGCTCTGATTTGATGCCTCGCGTGCTCCGTGCAACTCCCGCTTGCTGATCGATGAGACTTCAACGATACCTCCCAACCAATGCTAGGGGTACTCTTCTTCCCCCTTAGCCCCTTGAGTCGCAAAGGGGCCACACACACTAACCAGAGAATCAACTAGCTACCATCTCGCCTCGCAAGGCTGAGCTACTACTCCTCACTAAGCTAGGTATCCCAACTCCCACAAGATAAGTTAGTCAAGTATATATTTATGCAGTGTAACGTTACGCCAAACATAAGACATTTCTCTTCCTCCTCCTCCCTCCTTTATATAGATTTTCGAATTCCTTTACCTTCCCAAAATCCCATTTAAATTAATGTTTAATATATTAATTCCTAAAAATCCTCCCCGTACAAGTGTCACCCATCCCCTTCATTCCTCCATAAATTAATTTCTTTAATTAATTAATTACCCCTATTTCCCTCACCCACCTAAATTCAATCCTAGAATCTCTCCTAGGTGTCCCCATATTCCCTTACAAGTTTTAATGACTTTCCCCATTACCAATTTACTAGTTGAGTTAATTTAGAAAGTTCTTAAATGCTAGATCCCTTACTAAGTTTGACTTTCTACTTTTTCCCTTGTGTTTCCCTTTTCTTTTATGTTTCCCTCTTTTCCTAGTTTCCTAATTATTTTAGATTTCCCTCTTTCCCCTTTTCATTTAGAACTCAATTTGGCAAGTGTAGAAATTAGCTTTTTCCCTTTTCCCTTTTTAATTAATAAATTTTAAATTATCATAATATAATAAAACAATTATTTCCCCTTTTTTTAATTTGTATCCCAACAGATTTTTATGAATCAATTAAATTGCTTACTCCCTTCTTGTTACAAGATTAATGAAGATTATCATCATTATTTATTTTATATATATATATATATATATATATATTAAAAGGATAGAAAAATTATGCAACCAGTATAATTTAGACCTAGACTTTAATTTTCGTGCTAGGCGACATTTTATTAGGAAAATTGTTTTAAAAATTTCTTATCATGTTATTCGTCCTAAGTCCATCTAGGTTCATTCATTTATCATTAACAAGGCGACATGCCCTTTAGGATGCACTAGGTGCTCCAAGGGTGCCACTCACCTCATCTGTTTCCCTTGCGCGACATGCCCTTCAGGACGCACTACGTACTCCAATGGTGCCACTCACCTCTTTCCATTTTTCTTGCGCGATGTGCCCTTCAGGATGCACCACGTGCTCCAAGGGTGCCACTCGCCTCTTGACTGACTTGGTAGACATAAAAACCCCTAGACTCAATACTCCTCTAGGTGAACTTGTGGGAGACTAAGGGCCTCTAAGGAATAAGGCCCCCACCTTATTGCGCGCCCCTTAGAATCATCGTGAGCGATTTTCGCAGTCTTCCCTCACGACATCGTGGGTCCTCTCGAACTAGGTAAACGTTAACCTATAGTTCCAGCCACGACGAGAGTGCTAGTAGGCTGTGGCAGGGATGTTGTCCACACCTCTCCCTCAACATCTCTGGTAGTCCTGTGTGACCCCTCTACTCCACATGTGAGTCTGGTCAGAAAGCTATCGTTAGCCTGCATCATCCACGAATCATGTAAAAAATATATCCATAATCACATCATCTAATCTGATACACTAATATAACATATAAAACAATCAAACCCCAATAGTTCACTCCTCGACCCGATCTAGATTTCAAGGGGTTCCATCGATGCATCTGCATTATCGAGGTTCAAAAGCCTTTACACTCAATAAAACTAAGTCAATAGCACCTATCTATGTCAAGGCAGGAAAACAACATGTCATTAACCCATAACGCCTCATAATCCAAATCAAAAGTTTAATAGTATAATAATCTGGATCACTTGCGAGCAAGTGTCCTCAAAGAACAAGTTCGCTTAGTGTGCGCAAGAGTGGGATGTTACATACACCTCCTATTGGTCTAAACTTCATCCCAAAGTTTCAAAGTATAAGTTCTGAAATAATGTGTATCATAGTATCATAAGTCTATCTATAAAAAAGAAATGGAAACTGTCGGCGCATATCTATGCGTCCTCCTAGGTCGTCGATTGTTGACTATAGCTATCCCACTGGACCATGACCTTCTCTATTGTTCGATGTCGTAGATGTTGAATGCGATGATACAATATTTGAATCGACTTAGCTGTGAGCACACCCTCATTTGACACCCACAAGGTGCTTAAAGTCATGTGTATGATCACTAATCATAATGTCTCAAACAGAGACGTGAAAGACATCGTGCATACGCCTCAAGAATCAAGCAAGGCTAGTTATTAGGCCATGAGCCTCTCTTTTCCACAATCTCGTAGGATCTCCTGAGCCTAGGAGATAGTTTAGCCCATTTTCCAAACTCGATCGAACTCTGATGCGGTTTCAGTCGCAAAAATACTCAATCACCACATCGTAACTACAATCGACATGACGTGCATCGACATAACTCTTCTACCAATCCTGTACTTCCTTTATCCTTTGTCTTATAGTTTGCATTTAATATTCCAATTCTTGGATTGCTTCTGGTCCCACCAGGACCCTATCCTCAAGTCGATCCCAACTCAAAGGCGTTCGACATGGTCGCCCATAAAGAAACTCAAAAGGTGTCATCTTAATGGTGCTTTGGTAACTATTGTTATAATCGAACTCCACTAGTGGCAAGAATTCTTCCCAACACTTTTGTTGGTCCATCACGTACATGCGCAACATGTCCTCCAAGGTCTGGTTCATTCGTTCGGTCTTCCCATCAGTCTCTGGGTGATACGCAATACTGAAGTTAAGTTGGGTTCCCAAGGCCTCTTGGAAACTCGTCCAAAATCATCCAGTAAACACCGATCCTCGATTGGATATAATCCTCTTAAGAATGCCATGCAACCTCACAATCTCACTGATGAAATCTCTAGCTATGTTAGGTGTCTGATATGTCGTACGCACATGAATAAAGTCAGAAATATTTGTCAGAGTGTCTACTACTATGAAAATCGAGTCGTGTCTCCTTGCCTTTAGTGGAAATTCAACAATAAAATCCATCAAAATAACCTCCCATTTCGATTCTGGAATAGCGTGTGGCTGTAGTAATCCTGTTGGGTGTCTATGCTCAGCCTTTACCTGTTGACATTCTAGACATCTGGGCACATAGTTGACTATGTCTACCTTCATTCCCTTCTAGAAGAATAAGGGTTTAAGGTCCTCCCTTATCTTCATGACTCCCGGGTGAGCCATGTATATAGCTCTATGAGCCTCGCTTAGGATCAACATCCTTAACTCATCATTCGGTGGTACGCAAATTTGATTTTTAAACCTCACTAATCCATCGTCTTCAAACACAAATCCTTCAAATTTTGGTACCATCATTGTGTTTTGTCCGATAAAACCCTCAACCTCTTTGTACCATTCATCATCATGCCCTAAATTTAAAATCTTTTCACATAGATTTGTCTGAAGATGCATCACTGAAAAGATGAGTGGTCTTTGACTCAATGCATTTGTCACTTGGTTCACTTTTTCTTTTATGTAAGTGATCTCGAAGTCATACTAGCTAACAAATTCCGACCAACGTTGTTGTCACGCGTTCAGGTCGCTTTGCGTAAAGAGGTGTTGTAGTCCATAGTGGTTCATCTCTAGTTCAAATTTTCGTCCAACAAGGTAATGTCTCCAAACCTTCAAGGCTTAAACGATGGCTAACAACTCCAAATCATGCATCGCGTAGTTATCGTCATGCCATCTCAGTTTCCTAAAGATGTAAGCGATCACTCCATTGTCTTGCATCAAGAATTCACCTAAGTCTTCCTTGGATGCGTCAGTGCATACCAAGAAGTTCACATCCATGTCAGGGACTTTTAGTATCGGTGTTGTTGTCAACAACTCCTTGAGTGTCCAAAATGCCTCCGTGCATTTCTTGGTCCAAACAAACTTCTTTCTCTTCTTCTGTAGCTCAGTAATCAGGTTTTCTATCTTCGAGAATCCCTCGACAAACCATTGATAGTATCCTACTAACACGAGAAGCTATGCACTTCTTGGACATTAATCAGCGCAGGCCATTCCACAATAGCCTCAACCTTTGCTGGATCCACAACGATACCTTCGTCGGAGATGGAATGCCCTAAGTAGTGAATCTTCGCTTGATAAAATTAGCATTTGGATAACTTCCCAAACAATTTGTGCTCTCACAGACACTGTAGTACCAAGCGCAAGTGCTCTTCATGCTCCTCCATTGTCCGAGAGTAAATCAAAATATTGTTAATGAATACTTGGATGAACTTGTCCAAGTACTTGCGGAGCACCCCATTCATCAAACTCATAAATACCCCTGGGGCATTTGTCAGTCCAAATGGTAAAATAGTAAACTCGTAATGTCCAAACCTCGTCTTAAAGGTGGTCTTAGGGAAATCATCATCCTTGATCTTTAACTGGTGATACCCTAATCGCAAATCGATCTTTGAGAACACCATCGCACCCTTCATCTGATCAAAAAGATCATCTATCCTCAGCAATGGACATTGATTCTTGATCGTTGCCTTGTTCAATTGACAGTAGTCAATGTAGAGCCTCCATTACCCATCCTTATTTCATATGAAAATAACAGGCGCACCCCACGGTGACATGCTTGGATGTATCAGTCCCAGGTCCAACAATTCTTTTAGGTGCATTCTTAACTCCTGTAACTCCGCTGTCGACATCCGATAAGGCGTTCTAGCTACCGGTTCAGTCATCGGTTTAGGTCTATAGTAAACTCTAATTCTCTCTTTGGCTACATCCTAGGTAACTCATCTAGAAAGACGTCTGCAAACTCTCTCACCATAGGAAGGTGTTCTATACCTTCGACTACTCCCTTCTCGTTTAATGCAAAGATCGCATAAAGCTTACATCCCTTGCGCATGCCCTTCCGTAGCTACAAGGAAGAAATGAACCTCATGGAAAATCCTTGGTTTCATCCTATAATCACACGTCTTTTTCCCTCATCATCGACCAAACTCAACCATTTCGTCTTACAGTTGAGTATCACCTCATGTGATTCCAACCATTCCATATCGATCACTACGTCATAATATCCTAAGAACATGACATACAGGTTGGCCCTGGTGACAAACTCTCCCAGGTTAATGATACAGCTCATAACCTTTTCTCCAGCCTTTTGTTTGGATCCAGAAGTCATCTCTACGAAGCTAAACTTGTCCTGTTCGACTTCCTTTACCTTAATCCTCTTTAGCGCTGCACTAGAAATGAAACTCTCGGTAGCACCCGGAACTATCAAAATACTAACGGTCTGGTCAGTGATGGTACATTACATCTCGAGCACAGTTGACTGGTGCTCTGCCTAGTGGTTATTCACCACTTCATGGATCCTATGGGCCTTTCCCAATCTCCCATGGTAGTGGGTCTAGCTAATCCATATGCTCTAGTCCTCTCCACTGGGAAGTCATGCTAGTAAAGTGGCTCCTCACATTCCAACACACCTTCTTCGATCCAGCAATCCTGGAACCCAAAGTAGAAGATAGATTCTAATACTGAGGCCAACAAGAAATTGTTGAACTTAAGTTTCTTGAAAAATATGTGGAGTGTACCGAGGCAGCTCCAAACGGGCCTCATACTTGGGCAAGGCATTGAACTCATTGAGTTGATGCTCAACGAATTCCTTAGAAAGATACCTCTCCTGAAACCATTCCTCGAACAGTTCCCATGACACATCATCGATGGTCATGTTCAAAGTGGTAGGAGCATCTTCTGCCAAAAAAGAGTTCTCCCCTTTAGTTGAAAGACCACCATGTGCACCTTCATGATGGAGGTCATAAATGTGAAGCGTGAAGCACATCGCCTTGGTCTACAACCGTGCCTCGACGACATCATCGTCCATGACACTTGTGGAAACTAGAACTCAACTCTCTCAAGTTATCGATGGATGCTAATGGTACTAGCTAGGGTGTGCTATGGGTCCTCAAGGGTACAAATGCCCTGGCCTCATCTCAATACTGATGGTGAATCAAGGTCCCTGATATTATATGGAAGGGCCTTGTTAGACCATCGCCATATTCAACCCTTACAACAAGCGAATCCAGCCCAAGGACTTGTTCTTCCCCTTGGGGGTTCGACTCCCAGGGTGCGGGAACTCCTGGAGGTGTCACACCTCCTTACATGACACCACGTTGGGAACTTCTGAGGCGTCCTCTAAATGCGATCACCACAAGGATAGGTTAAGGTTTTTAATTAATCACAAGGGTTAATACTCACAGGTTTTCTCCAGTGGAAAGCCTGGTGATCCACAGTCACAGGGTTGAACCTACTCTAATTGATCCAGGAGGCTCCCCAAGCTCAGAAAATGCTCAAAAATCAAAGTTCTCAGAATTGGATGAAACCAATTCCATTGTGACCATCTCGTCGCGCTAATTTCGACAGTATATTTACTTCCCCAATGGGCCGTATGCGAAAGTTATCGTGTTCTGATCGAAAACCCAAACAGGTAAAAAGTCAAAGGTCAACTATCCAAAAATTCAACGCTAACGTCAGCAAGACATCACCAACGAAACCTCATGAGGCAGACTTAGACCAATGGCAGTGTGACAAGTGGCAGTAGTTCACTGGGTAGATGTGGATGGCAGATCCAATCAAAGTTGGACATGTGGCAAAGTTCGAGCAAATGAGATGGTGCCACATGGCCCAGGCATGGGCAGCCACGTGGCACCCAGTCAACATTTCATATGGCAAGTTCCAAAAATTTTGGGGTCAATGAGGTTTGAACCCACGACCACCCACGAAGCCCAAGCGCTTTTACGAATGACCCAACACCAATGCGCCCACCTATTACTTGTTAAATAAAATGTATTTAAATTTATTTAAATTTTAATCTATGTATGGGGAGAAAACATGATCCAGGTGGATATCGGTGGCCACCTACCTTCTCCAACTGGCCCAAAACATGTTTTTGCCAATTTTGCCAATTTACTATTTTTAGCAGGTTTTAACTTCTGGGGCCATTTTGAGGGCCTAAATGAAGGTTTTTCGAGATCTAGGTTCTCAACGATAGCCAAAGGCATGATTGAGCCCCCAAAATGAATCTCCTCAGCAATACCTTTCCAATGAGCTATCATACGCCTAAAACGAAGATCGTATGCAAAAGTTACGACCCTGGGAAGTTGATGTACTAACTTACCCAAACGGGGCCCACATGACTTTTGGCGCTTCATCTCCTAGGGTTAGATTTTTGGATGTCTAGGAATTTTGGCATTCCTGTTTATTTTAAAAATGACTTTAGAGCCTCATTGTAATCATCTTCTTGCGAATGCGAGTAGCCGTCACATCTCTTCTCAGAGATACGCTGCCACCATTCTAGCGAGTCTTTCACTCTGTATTTTTACAGTCTCTGTACATTTATCTGATTAATAGAAATCATGTATTACTATATATCTGTGTTTATGGTTGCATCTCTGATACATTTTTGTTATATTATTGAATATCTGCAATATCTCTGTGCATTTCTTTATTATATCTCCGCTCTCATTTCGTGCCGAAAATAATCCGGATCAGTGGTATTAGAGCAGGCTGCTCTTGATTGTTTTTTTCAGTGCATGTCCCCGACAAGGTCCGAGTATAGCAAGTTGGGTCTCGAGCTTGTCTCTCTTGAATACAATCGCTCTCGCACACCCAAGAAACCCTCAATGGCGGAAGAAAAGAAAATCGACAGAGCAGACGATCCTATCAATATGTTGCTTGAGCAAGCTCTCACGCGACAGAGGGATGAAATGATGGAGAATTTTTCCCACATCCTTCAACGCCTTCCGATAACAGCAGGCACCTCTTCATCAAGCGACCACTTTGGAGGCACCTCGCCTTTCAAGGTACAATTTAATTTTGATATTCCTATATTTGAAGGTCAAATAGATGCAGATGCCCTAGATAAATGGTTAAATCTGCTAGAAGGTTATTTCTCTGTTCATAATTTTCCAGACAAGGAAAAGATGACCTTCGCACTCCTTAAGGCTCTCCCGCATGTCAAACATTGGTGGGAAACTTACTGGGAGCAGAGTTCCACAGAGGATTCTGGAATATACGGAGCCGAGCCCACTTGGGATTTTTTTATGGATGCGGTAAAGGAACAATACTACCCTGTTGGAAACTATGAGGACCAGTAT
>ML776812.1:54048-70909 GCA_009831015.1 Picea engelmannii
GAAGGGTCATGGGAAGACAAAGAAGGACACCGAAAAATGGTGCGATTTCCACAAAAGCCCCTGGCACAACACCGATGAATGTCGCTCAAAACAGTCATTGGTGGTCGAGATCAAAGACAAGGAGCCGAACCCTGATTCAGAATATGATTCTAAAAATACTTGCAAAAGACAGATCATTGACGTAGACCCCACTACTATTGTCGCGACCGCAACAATTCAACTAGAAGAACCAACAGATCCAGAAGAGGGGGAGTGCCTTTTTCATTCACAGATGTGGGTGAATGGGACCCCACTGCATTTTTTTGTTGATAGTGGAAGCCAGAAAAACCTCATCTCAGCAGAGGTCATCAAACAGTTGGGATTGTCGACAACACCACACCCGCAACCATACAGCATCGGGTGGCTTCGCCAAGGATGAAATCTTCATGTCATCCAGCAGTGTCGATTGTCATATGACATCCAACCCTTCAAGGATGAGGTATTATGTGATGTTGCCCCACTGGATGTCTGTGATCTCTTGGGCCAGCCATATATGTGGTAACGCCATGCTATCTATGAGTCTCAACCCCGTAGTGTCATTATTACTCTTGGGGGTCATCTCTATAGGATACCAGAGGTAATTCCAACTACTGCCCCACCTAAATAGTGTTGCAAGGTAGTATCTCATACTACAAAGTTCATCTTCTCCACAATCTATTCAAAGGGTGAACATAAGGATACTGCAACCACCACAGCTTCGGCCCAAGCACCTTCTATCCAACAGAAGCAGGTCGAAAAGGTTGTAGCAAAGAACAAAGATTCCTTCTACACACAGTCATCTAAAATATCCAGACTGGTTAAAAAGGTCTAAACCTTCAAGCCAAAGGTTCGTGATAGCCTTCAACAAGCTAAGCAATGCCACTTCTCCAACAAGGCAAGCAGATCACCAAGATTCAGATTCAGCAATCGCTTTCCCCTCTCCCCCGGGAACTCAACGCAATGGATAACATTTCTTCCTAAGGAGGGAGGATTGATCCAGGTGGATATCGGTGGCCACCCACCTTCTCCAACTGGCCCAAAACATGTTTCTGCCAATTTTGGCAATTTACTATTTTTAGCAGGTTTTAACTTCTAGGGCCATTTTGAGGGCCTAAATGAAGGTTTTTCGAGATATAGGTTCTCAATGATATCCAAAGCATGATTGAGCCCCAAAAATGAATCTCCTCGGCGATACCTTTCCTACGAGCTATCATACGCCTAAAATGGAGATCGTATGCAAAAGTTACGACCCCGGGAAGTTGATGTACTAACTTACCCAAACGGGGCCCACATGACTTTTGGCGCTTCATCTCCTAGGGTTAGGTTTTTGGATGTCTAGGAATTTTGGAATTCCTGTTTATTTTAAAAAGGCCTTCAGAGCCTCATTGTAATCATCTTCTTGCGAATGCGAGTAGCCGTCACATCTCTTCTCAGAGATAAGCTGCCACCATTCTAGCGAGTCTTTCACTCTGTATTTTTACAGTCTTTGTACATTTCTCTAATTAATAGAAATCATGTATTATTATATATCTGTGTTTATGGTTGCATCTCTGATACATTTCTGTTATATTATTGAATATCTACAATATCTCTATGCATTTCTTTATTATATCTCCGCTCTCATTTCGTGCCGAAAATAATCCGAATAAAAAAAGGAGGGTGCTAGGGCTAAGCCCCAGCCGATGGTCATTTTACACTACTCATAACCAAAGGTATGAACGCCACACATCTAAAAACTATCACCTTAAGCCACAGGTCCAGGTACGTTTCCACCATAGATCCCGGGGCTTATCCCTATGCACACGAAGGAGATAAGGGTTTGGTTTCATGGATTGCGCCATATAACTAGGAGCTAGCGCGACTAAAGGGCTAGCGCTTGGCCATATGGATTGCATATGACTATTTTTTGAGAGCGTGCGCCCATCCCTAGGGGGATACACTGTATATTTCATAAAAAGTGGGTTTTTTTAAGCCTGTTATGTGTTTTTTTTAATTAATTGTCTGATATTATGACCAGAAAGTGGTTTTTTGGGCATATCTTGGCCATTTGAAGTTGGATTTGATCCCAAAAAGAGGCCAGATCTTGAGGGAAGTTGGGATTCCTCATCTGAGCCTTGAAAAATATAAGAACCAAGCTTTTTAAAGCTTGTGGGAGACTTTTTGATGCAGGGTTTTGAAGGGGCAGTTTGTAAATTTTGGCCTTTTCTCATGTTTTGAGAGGCGTTTTTCTCATGTTGTTGAGAGGATTTTGATGGTGCATGCATGAATTTGAGCAAGGAGGTCTTGCACAGAAGACAAGAAGCATGTAATGTAACAACAAGGAGCATTGTAAGATAACTTTGAGCATTTTAAAGAGCAATAAAGAGGTCCTCCACTTGGAAGCGAGCCCAGAGATGTAGCCAACGATTGGTGAACTCTGTTATCAACCTCTTGTCTCTATTTATCTTTCTGTTTTACTATTCTATTCTCTTCATTTTCAACATGAATATTAATGGCTGATCTCTTTATACATTAATAAGCAACAAGTAAAAGTCACATTTGATATTCCACAAACAAGATAACAAGTTTATGTATTTCGCATTCTTAACGATCCGATGCAAAAAGTACATTAAACTAACTTGCGATTTATCAGTAATACCTTCATTTTTGGATAAATTTTAAGGTATCAGAGAATTTGGTTGTGAAGTTTTGACAGGAATTGCAAGCATTGGATGCTCACGAGAGAAAAACTCAAGTGAGGAGAAGGCCAACTTGAGGCTCTTGACATTGAGATTCAAAGGCGACCGCGTAAGCAAGAGATGTCTTCGCCACGGAAATTGGGCCCCTACAAAACTGAAGATGATTTGTTCGAGGCCTTTAAATTGATGCAAGCCATGGTAGAGGATCTTTATCATGAAAGAGGGCAATGAAGGCTCCGAGGAAATGAAGAAGGTGAATCTTCGGTAAGAGAAGAAGGAGGAGTTGGAGGTGGTGGAGCTTCAGAACCTTCTTCTCCTTCATCCTCATCATCTAATAATGAAGCAAGTGTACATTCCTCCAAGGATAAGAAAAAAACTCATCATTCTTCTTATATGACGTTATTAAATTTATATGTAAAGTTTCAATTACCCACTTATGATGGTGAATTAGATGCAAAAAAGATAGATAATTGGGTGAGACAATTAGAAGTCTATTGCATGATACAAAATATTGTTGATGATGAAACTAAGATCCAACTAGAAAGCCTCAAATTGGGAGGCACAACTCTCATATGGTGGGAAAGCAGAACTAGAGATGATCTTAAGAAAAGTGGTAAAATAATCTCTTCTTGGAATGATTTTGTTATTGCATTAAAACAACAGTTTTACCCTTTAACTTACATGCAACAAGAAATGATGAATTGGAAATGTTTAAGGCAATCAAAAGGTCAAAGTGTACAAGAATATACTCATATATTTCGTAAGAAAGATTTAAATTTGGGTATTCCATTATATACACAAGAGATACTCCTAAAATATATTGGTGGTTTACATTCTTATCTTAAGCACACTATTCTTATGCTAAATCCTTCTAACTTTGATGAAGTATGTGTACAAGCCATTCACATTGAATCAAGTAAAGGGAATGTTGGTGATAGTGTTTCTACAAATACCTGGCAAAGAAAGGATGCAGGGAAAAGGAAAGAGAAGAAGACAACCACATCAAGAAAGGAGAAGCCTACTTACAAGCATTGCAAGAAAGTAGGCCATGATGAAGATTGTTGTTGGGTCTTACATCCTGACTTGAAGACAAAGAAGTTTTCCAACCATGAAAGGAAGAATACCACAGATGCGACAGTTCAAGTGGATCTTGGATCAAATTCTGGTGATGAGACATAGGTTGTAGCTATGGGAATCTGAGGTATAAATTTTGTTGCAAGTTCTAGCTCTTCTAGTTCAGTTGATGTAAATGATGGGTATAAAAGGAATGAACTTTTCCACATAAGGGTTATAACACATAATGTCAAAGTTGATACTCTTGTAGACAGTGGATCACAAGCAAATCTAATCAGTGAAGATGTTGTGAATAACTTGGGACTTGAAACTAAGTCACATCCTAAACCATATCCATTGGGATGGATATGTGGTGATAACAATTTACAAGTAACCAAGCAATGTAAAATCAAGTTTGCAATCACTTCTAATTATGTTGATGAAGTAGAGCTTGATATAGTGCCACTGGAAATATGTGGAATTATACTGGGAAGCCCATACCTTTATGATAGGAAATCGATATTCTACAGGGAGGAAAATAAATATTGGTTCAAGAAAGATGGGAAGGAGTACATTGTTCGTGCTCATCGCATGAAAACTGACAGGTCCTTTGCAGCTACAGGGCAGTTAAAAAGAATGGTAAATGAAAGCAAAAGTTTAACACTTATGTCTATAACAAAACATGAAGTTAGTGATTCTAAACATGAGATGATTCTATATGTTTCAAACAGTCACGAAGTGTCACCGGAGGCACAACATAAGGTTCAGCTGCATAATTTGATTATTGTTCCTATTCAAAAGGGGAAGCATGTTTTGTCATTTTTATTTGCATACTCAATATTGTTGATTAGTTTGTTGTTGTTCAGTGTTGTATGGCCACAAAGTGTGACAAAGAATATAGATGATTGTGCGATAAATGAAATGATTGCCTTGATAAACAATGCTATCTCAGTTTTCATGTTTGTTGTGATTAGTTAGGTCATCATTATCCCATCAGTGAGGATGGATGATATAGGAAAAAGTGGGGAGGTAGTACCCTCATTTCTTACTTGAGTAAAAGAAGACTTTTGGTGGTCCAAAAGCTTCCAAAGTGGGGAGGAATGATCCAGGAGGCTCCCCAAGCTTAGAAAATGCTCAAAAATCAAAGTTCTCATAATTGTATGAAACTAATTCCATTGCGACCGGCTCATTGCGCTGATTCTGGCAGTATATTTACTTCCTCAAACGAGCTCCGTATGCGAAAGTTATTGCATTCTGATCGAAAACCCAAACAGGTAAAAAGTCAAAGGTCAACTATCCAAAAAGTCAATGCTGACGTCAGCATGACATCACCAACAAAACCTCATGAGGCAGACTTAGACCAATGGTAGTGCAACAAGTGGCAGCAGTTCACTCGAAAAATGTGGATGGTATATCCAATCAGAGTTGGACACGTGGCAAAGTTCGAGCAAATGAGATGGTGCCATGTGGCTAAGGCATGGGCAGCCACGTGGCACCCAGTCAACATTTCATATGGAAAGTTCCAAAAATTTTGGGGTCGATGAGGTTTTAACCCACAACCAACCACCAAGCCCAAGCACTTTCACGAATGACCAAACACCAATGCACCCACATATTACTTGTTAAATCAAATGCATTTAAATTTATTTAAAGTTTAATCTATTTATGGGGCACAAAAAGGAGGGGGTTGGGGCTAAGCCCCAACTCATGGTCATTTTACACTGCTCATAACCAAAGGCACGAGTGCCACACATCTAACAGCTAGCGCCTTAAGCCATGGTTCCAGGTACGTTTCCACCATAGATCCCAGGGCTTATCTTTATGCGCGCGGAGGAGATAAGGGTTTGGTTTTATGGATTGCGCCATATAACTAGGAGCTAACATGACTAAAGGGCCAACACTTGGCCATATGGATTGCATATGACCATTTTTTGAGGGCGTGCGCCCAGCCCTGGGGGGCTACACTATATATTTAACAAAAATGCAAGATACTAGATATAATAAATATGCAGAACATAAATAAAATGCTAGAAATGGCAGAGTAATAGTAATATATCCAACATAATCTCCATAATAACACATAATTGATATAAGAACAACAATAGAAATAACACTTTGATTCAGAAAGCAATGTTCACAGGCCTCTTCGAGGGGGAAACCTCCAATCGAGCAGCGCTCTGTTACAATAATCTCCAAGCTAGGGTTTTCATACCCTCGACCCTTATTTATACTAAATATGTCTATCAAGAGAAGCATCTAGAGGAAGATCCTTCTAGAAGCGAAAGCTTCTATTAGGTCTTCTTACATCCGCCTTATTCTATTTTATTGAAAGGCCTTATTAATATTGACCTTTACTACATCCGAATATATTAATCTACCTATGTGCGGGTTAGGACCTTAACATGTCTGCCCCCTTAAAAATAGCCTTGTCCTCAAGGCTTGAGATGAGGAGATTGTTGTAGAATGGTAGCTGGTTCCCAAGTGGCATCTGCTGGATTCGTATCTTTCCACTGGACTAGCACTTCCTTGATGGTTCTTTGATGCAGGTGACACTCATGCTGGTCCAAAACTGCTTCTAGTTGTAGCCAAATGGATCCTTCTTCACCTAACTTGGGAATGTTGGTTTGAATTTTGCACCTAGTTCCAATCACCTTCTTTAAGCATGAAACATGGAAAACTGGATGTAGCTTCGACCGACTGGGCAGAGCTAACTGATATGCGACTTGTCCCACACACTTGAGAACTGTATAAGGACCATAAAATTTGGGCGCTAGCTTCTGACAATGCTCGGCCTTGAGAGAAGTTTGCTTGTATGGTTTCAGTCGCAGAAACACTTGATCCCCTTTTGCAAATTGACGTTCAGAGTGACCTTGATATGCTTGTTGCTTCATGCGATTTTGTGCCATGACCAAGTTCTCCTTAAGGGTATGAAGAATATCCTCTCGAACTGTAAGTGTTTGGTCAACCGCGGACCTTCGAGGTACCCGGTAAGTATGAGAGAACTGAAGGTGGCTTCTGTCCATATACCGCTTCAAAAGGAGTCATGTGAGCAGCTGTATGGTAGGAAGTGTTGTACCACCATTCGTCTAGGGGTAGCCATTGAGCCCACTGATGTTGTTTTTCAGAAGCAAAACACCTCAGATATGTTTCCAAACACTTGTTGACAACTTCCATTTGACCATCAGTCTAGGGATGATAAGCTGTGTTGAGATGCAATTGGGTGCCCTGGAGCTTAAACAATTCTTGCCAAAAATTTCTTGTGAAAGTTGGGTCATGATCAGAAACAATAAAGTGCGGCATGCCATGAAGCTTGAAGACCTGGTCCATGAAAAGTTGAGCCACCGTGGATGTAGTAAATGGGTGTTGAAGAGCGCAAAAATGAGAATACTTGGAAAGGCGATCCACAACCACCATTATGACTTATTTATTCCCTGATTTGGGTAAGCCGGTAATAAAGTCCATAGATATATCCTTCCAAATAGCCGATGGAATCAGAAGTGATTGTAGTGTGCCAAGATATTTGATTGTTTCTCCCTTGTTGCGTTGACACACCTCACATTCAACTACAAAATTACGGATGTCCTGTTTCATACCATCCTAGAAAAAAGAACGTTTGAATCTGTCATATGTCTTGGTGAACCCTGAGTGCCTCGCTTTGGGTGTAACATGAAGCTCAAAAAGTACCAGGGATTTAAGATTTGATTGTTTACTTAAATACAAACAACCTTTGTATCGAAGCTCATCTTGGAGCAAAGAGTACCCTGGGGGAGCCGGAGCCTTGGTCTGAAATTGTTGGATCAGATGTGAACTTTTGGGATCTTGAAGCCATTCCTGGTGCACAACTTGGATCCAATCGGGTACAATGAAGGAAAGAGAAAAAAGGGATCCTTCTTCTTCATATTTTCAGGATAGTGCATCCGCCACTACATTGTCTTTTCCCTTCTTGTAAATGATCTCATAATCATAACCAAAGAGCTTAGTCACCCATTTTTGTTGCTCCTGAGAGGAAATGCGTTGTTCCAGAAAGTACTTGAGGCTTTGATGGTCAGTCTTGATTTGGAAGCATTTCCCCAAGAGATAAGGATGCCACAGCTCAATGGCATGCATAATAGCCAACATTTCCTTTTCATAAATGGGTTTGCCCAGATTCCTTTCAGATAGTTACTTGCTGGTGAAGGCCAAAGGTCGACCCTCTTGCATAAGGACAATGTCGATTCCTTTCCCTAAGGCATCACATTCCAACACAAAGGTTTTTGTGAAATCAGGAAGGGCCAGAACTGGAGTGGTGCACATGGCCGTCTTCAAGGTTTGAAAAGCTTGAGCAGCGGCTGGAGTCCAAGTGAAAGAGTTCTTTTTTAGGAAAGCAGTGAGAGGTGCTGCAATCTTTCCATAGTTCTTAACAAACTTGCGATAATACCCTGTTAAGCCCAGAAATCCATGCAAGCTTTTGAGAGTCTTTGGGTGTGACCAATCTTACATAGCTTCAATATTTTCTGGATCCACCCTGATGCCATCCTTGCCAACCAGATGACCCAAGTATTATACTTCTAAGGCACCAAAAGAACATTTAGATTGTTTCAGGAAAAGTTGGTGCTGGGAGAGGATATGGAGAACTTGATTCACGTGAGTAAGATGGTCGGTCCAAGTTTTTCTATAGATGAGGATATCATTAAATAAAACTAAGACAAAATGATGGAGAAAGGGACGGAAGACATGATTCATGAGGCTTTGGAAGGTGGAGGGGGCATTACACAAGACAAAGGGCATGACCAAAAACTCATAGTGGCCCTCATGAGTGCGAAAGGCCGTCTTGGGAATGTCTGCCTTTTTCATACATATCTAGTGATAGCCCGAGCAAAGATCAAGTTTAGTAAAGAATTGGGTGCCACTCAATTCATCCAGGAGGTCATCAATGACAGGAATGGGAAATTTGTCTTTAATGGCCAGTTTGTTGAGGGCTTGAAAGTCAAGATAGATTCTCCAAGAACCTTCTTTATTCAGGACCATGAATACAGTAGAAGAGTAAGGGCTCATACTAGGGTGGATAACGCCTGCATTAAGGAGTTCCTGGACCATTTTCTCAATTTCATTTTTTTGTGAGAAGGGGTGGTGATATGGACGGATATTGGGAGGAAGTCTTCCGAGTACAAGGGGAATGGAATGATCATGAACACCGTGAGAAGGAGGGAGGCCTTGGGAAGTGGAAAATACCATTTTATGTTTAGAAAGGAGAGCTTGGAGGTCATGTGGCACCGGGGGTGTGTCTATTGCTTGAATGGCATGGAGTTGGGCAATGACACCATAATGACCTTTTTTTAGTATCTTTTCCATGCGATGGGAACTAATGACCTCAGGGGAACCAACAGTGATGCCTTGGAATTTATATTCGTGGCCTTCTTGGTCGAATTGCATGGTTAATGCTTTAAAATACATGAGAATGGGACCCAAAGTTATTTGCCAGTCTGCACCCAACACAATGTCACAACCACCCATGTCGATAGAAAACATATGGGATTTTAGGTGGTAGTCACTGATTTGGAGATGCACATTTTCAGATCGCCCTCCACATTTCATGGAACCACCATTGGAAATCATGATTTGGAAATCGTTGACAACATGGATGTAGCAATGAGTTTCTTGGGGAATGCGGCGATGAATAAAATTATGGGTGCTTCCACTATCAACCATAATGATGACCTTTCGATGCTTGATGTAATCGATTAACTTGAGGGTTTGGGGAGCGGAAAAACCAGTGAGAGCATTGAGGGAAATGATGGGTTCTACTTCGGGAGGGTCCGAGGGAGGGGTTATGTCAGTGATTTCAGGTGACTCAGACACAAGGGGAGTTTCAACATCCTTTTCTAAAATGTCCTCAAAGATGGCCATAAAAAGATTTTGTTCCTTACACTTGTGGCCCGAGAAATATTTGTCATCACAATTACAACAAAGGCCTTTGAGTTGGCATTCGGCCATTTCATCCCTGGTCAATTTTTGGATTTCTAATGGGGCGGAGGGAGTAGTGGGAGTGATGGGTTTAGGGCGAGGGATAAAGGAGGGTTTTTAGTTTTGAGATAATACAACCTGTTGTGCTTCTTTAGCTCTTTTGGTAGACTCCACCCAAGTCGAGGGTCGAGCCATGAGGACATGGGCCTGAATCTCCTCCTTGAGGCCACTAATAAAACATTCTAAAAAGAAAGCATCAGTCATGCCCTCTATTCGAAAAGCTAGGCATTCAAAGGCTACTATGAAGTCTTCTACTATTCTGGATTGTTTCAACTTTGTCAAATGGCCCAAATGGTTGGTTTCCGTGTCAAAACATTCATAAAGCTCAGTCATAAATTGGGTCCAAGCAATATACTCTTGACGGGAAGTTTTTCTCCATTGCCACCATTGCCAACATTCTTGATCTAGATGGAGAACACCATA
Organism: Picea engelmannii; assembly: GCA_009831015.1. Classification (NCBI taxonomy): domain Eukaryota; kingdom Viridiplantae; phylum Streptophyta; class Pinopsida; order Pinales; family Pinaceae; genus Picea; species Picea engelmannii. The sequence goes on from ML776812.1 coordinate 64,224, forward strand.
CTGGAGTTTGGCAAAGTCATCTGTAATGCCATATAAAGAGAAATAATGTTCCATTTGGGTTACCCAACCAGTGGGGTCTGAGCCATCAAATTTGGTCACGTCCACCCGCGGAAGGCGTATGTCACGTTGAAAGTGATGGGACTGAAAGGCATGGGAATGGGAGGATGTTTCACCTTCATTCTTTGGAGGTGCTTCAGAGAAATGGTCATCTGTAGGGATCTTCAGTTTGGTGTAGAGTGATGCAAAGACAGATTCAAGATGGGTGGTCAGTTCTTGTTTGACTTCCTCCATTGAGGATTGGATGGTTGTATTTATTATAGCATCGATGGATGAATCGATGGAGGCAACAATAGCACTGAGTTGTTTCACTTCTTTTTGGGTTTCTAGGAAACCAGATTGTATGGTGTTGAAGCGAGCTTCTAGGTCTTGGCTACGGGTATGGGCCATGAGGATGGGTGAACTGAAAAGGGGTGGGTGGGGTCAAAAAATTTGTCGAAAAATGATAGGGAAGAATGTGATAAGGGCAGAGAGATGAATCCAATGGAATAGGTCTCAAATAATGGTGAAAAAATTTCCAGACTTTTTTTTTAATTTTTTTACGCCTGCGGAGTTATACTTCGGTCTGAAGAATACTGTAGTGATGAAATTCCCAAATGCTTAACCAGAAAGAGATGTGTATTTACTTGGCAACCTGAACACAGTTGCTCGGCAATAGATCTGGCCTGTTTTTAATTTGTTTATGTTTTTTTCCCCCAAGAGTTAGGTATTCAAGGGTTCTACAGACAAGGGTTTGCCCTGTGCTATAGCTCTCTGATATACGTGCGGGGTCCAACAGTGGTACTCGAACCAATATCTCAGGGCACTAACTAAGGAGGATAGACTGTACCCTTAGCCGTACTACTCGACTACCCAGGTACTAGAGGGTATCTTCCCGAGTGTTGTTCTCAGTGACACTATAACAGTCCGACAGCCGATAGGTTTATCTAAAGAGGGCTTCAGGAAATCTAGGCCGATCCATACACAGGTGTTGTCTGATGCGCTACCACTCGAAGGGGTACCAACAAGGGTTACAAGGGTGGCCAACAGATTTTCACTTAAGAACCACTTGTATTTCCTGTGTGTATGAATCCATAAACCATGGGTTTATGCGCGTAACGATATATATCTATGGTTTAAAGATGTTGGAATACGTCTCTACCTTGAAAAAAGTTCCCACAATTTCTGCCAAGGAAAGTGATTTGATACCACTTGCAAGATACCGGATATAATAAATATGCAGAACATAAATAAAATGCTAGAAATGGCAGAATAATAGTAATATATCGAACATAATCTCCACAATAACATAGAATTGATATAAGAACAACAACATAAATAACACTTTGATTCATAAAGCAATGTTCACAGGCCTCTTCGAGGGGGCAACCTCCAATCGAGCAACGCTCTGTTACAATAATCTCCAAGCTAGGGTTTTCATACCCTCAACCCTTATTTATACTAAATATGTCTATCAAGAGAAGCATCTAGAGGAAGATCCTTCTAGAAGCGGAAGCTTCTATTAGGTCTTCTTACATCCGCCTTATTCTATTTTATTGAAAGGCCTTATTAATATTGACCTTTATTACATCCGAATATATTAATCTACTTATGTGCGGGTTAGGACCCTAACAAAAAAAGTGGGTTTTGTAATGCATGTTATGTGTTTTTTTTAATTAATTGCCTAATATTATGACCATAAAGTGGTTGTTTGGGCATATCTTGGCCATTTGAAGGGGGATTTGATCCCAGAAAGAGGCCATATCTTGAGGGAAGTTGGGATTCCTCATCTGACCCTTGAAAACTATAAGAACCAGGATTTTTGAAGCTTGTGGGAGACTTTTTGATGTAGGGTTTTGAAGGGGCAGTTTGTAAATTTTGGCCTTTTCTCATGTTGTTGAGAGGCATTTTTCTCATGTTGTTGAGAGGATTTTGATGGTGCATGCATGAACCTGAGCAAGGAGGTCTTGCACAAAAGACATGAAGCATGTAATGTAACAACAAAGAGCATTGTAAGAGAACTTTGAGCATTTTAAAGAACAATAAAGAGGTCCTCCACTTGGAAGCGAGCCCGGAGACGTAGACAACGATAAGTGAAATCCGTTATCAACCTCTTGTCTCTATTTATCTTTCTGTTTTATTGTTCTATTCTCTTCATTTGCAACATGAATATTAATGGCTGATCTCTTTATACATTAATAAGCAACAAGTAAAAGTCACATTTGATATTCCACAAACAAGATAACAAGTTTATGTATTACACATTCTTAATGATACGATGAAAAAAGTACATTAAACTAACTTGTGATTTATCAGTAATACCTTCATTTTTGGATCACTAATACCATATGTAACGACCCCATCGTTACGACTACAAGTGAAGCAAAAATGCAATTTTTTTTTGTTTTTAGGAAAGAAGGCGATGACGACAAGAGTTTAAACACACCACTGATGACGAATGCAAGCATGCAGTCCAGGCAATAGGCTACTGCAACACCATGCACATGCACAAGGGAAATTGTGTGAACATGCATAGAAAAACTAGGAGGAACGACTACCCGCCCAACGAAAACCAGACACGCCTACAAACTAAGAGACAACATCCCCCTCCCAACATATTGACCTTGATGAACAAGACTAGAACCTCAAGGCACGTGAACCAATGCATGAATACGTTCAACCCAAGTGACCAAGCCACATATGATGCTCAACCACACTCACATGGAAGGCACCGACTCTGACCAAGTTATCATTCACTGCTAACCAATAGGGCACATCATGATACCCTTATCAGGAATCATGTCGTCCCTAGGTGATAAACGCGTCCATAACTTGGCACAACACATCCTATCTGGACCGAGGACTCTATATAAATCCAACGTGCTAGGACGAAACAATGGACAAGGAGACTACACCCACACCCCAAGAAACAGGTCGGCAAGATGCAGGATGACGTCAACAAGAAAACTCAAGCGGTTACATGACTGCGCAACAAACCAACCTATTCATCTAGTCTAAACTGGTCAATACTAAATTAGTGTTAAATACAGATCTACTTTAACCCGTCTAAATCACGAAGTCAGTGATTTACCACCTACAGTAACATGATATATAGTTCTATTTTAGCGAGTCTAAATCACCAATTTAGACAACCACTATATATCAATGAGCATTAACCACAAATAAAAAATTTAGCAAGTGAATACTACTACTAGTTAATAGATTTCAATTCTTCATTAATCCTTAAACAAATCTGATTCACAATTCTAAAATTTACAATTTAGACATTATTACAATTAATCTAACATTATCACAATCTCATTTAATCATTAATTAAGGTCTAAGCGGGAAAATCTAAATTAATCCCAAATTTCAATCTAACTAGCAATTGACATTAAATAACAACATTAAGTACATCAAGGTAGAATGCAACATTGAAACCTTTATTAACTCATTAAATCACCACATGTTGTCTATCTATAACAACAGTACCTAATGACAACTATCGATTAACATTAAAAAGAACTGCTAAGAAATGACTATGCCAAATAATCTGGCTAAGTTAATGCGGTTGGTGGTTATAAACATAATCGTCAATTCAGAATTTAATGCTATCTTGTTGTTTAAAATGAAAGTTATATTAGGCTAATCAATGCACACTTGATGTTAATATTAACTAAATCCTACCACAATGATTATCATTGCTAACCCATAAAAGGAGGGACACTGTCCGAAATTAATAAAGCCAATAAAAACGCTGTCAGGTAAGGTAACACACAAGGTAACAGACAACAGTTTCAAGGGCAGAAGCGCCTTCTCCAGAAAGGCAAAATCATAACCTCATAAAGGCAAGAATTTCACCGTACAACCAAGGTAACAGATGGCAGTTATTTTGGCAAAAATCATATCACTACTCAAAAGCATATTATACATATATACCAGGAAATGTTCACATGTTGAAATAATCACTATTCACGAAGAGAAGCATTAAACTATTATAATTATTCTCCAATTCTTTAAACAAAAACATAGTGTCATTTATTATAAAACAAGATAGATTATTAATGATTGATTATGGTCTCTTTTAAAAATTCTGGTGCTATTTGCTTACTAATCGATACAGTTTCTTCCTGTGATGGATGTTTCAGGTTATGGACATTTTGTTGGAAGAATATCACTATGCAACAAGATGCAATGACAATGCTCCACATTGATTGCGATCATGTTAACCCGCCACAAAGGTGAACATTGGTGCACCGATTTTACTGGCTTATTCGCATGATATCACAAGGATAAAAGGAAACTAGCTTATTTAAAACAAAACAAAATCCATGAAAATGGATCAACACTAATGCCCTAAAGATAAGTTTATAGAATGATCTGGTGGCCGTAATAATGCATAAAATAATTATTAAAACGTGTCAATACTTAAAGATTGAGAATCTCCAAGATATTTGATGATTATGTTTTAGTTACAGTCTTGATTAAAGAGACTATTATTCAACAAATGAGATTAGATTTTGGGTCTTATTCCATCCATCTTCAGATTGTTGAGATGTATGATGATAAAATATCATCATGAAGGATATCTCCCAATCGTGAACAAAGTTAGCAAAGCACAGAGGTTATATCAGGGTTGGAAGTAAACCAATTAGGAGAATTACTCCATTAAATGAGTAAAAGATGTCCTCCGATCATTTTTTCTTTTCCTTACTAAATTTTTATTTGGTTTTCTTTATTAAATTCGTGGTCAATAACAAGAAAACAAAGTCTTCATTTTCATGGAAAATTCGTGGTAAATAACAGGAATACACAGTCTTCATTTTCATGGCAAATTCATGGTAAACAACAAGAAAAACACAGACATTCTTTTATTGGAAATTCCTGGTCAATTACAGGGAAAACACAAACATTCTCTTACTGACAATTTCTTGGTTAATAACAGGGAAAACACAAACATTATTTTACTGGAAATTCTCCGTGCCAAATGCACCAGAAGGGAACAACAATGTCATCTTTATTTAAAAGAAAAAAATAAAATGATGGGTAAAATGCACCAGACCGGAAATTACATTTCCATCAACATTTAAAAGGAAAATTGTTGGCAACAGAATTACGAGCTCAGAGCTAAACTATCCATCAATATAAAATGAAAGGTTAAATGTACCCACCAATGCACCATAATGCAGAGTTAAATTGTTCATCAAACGCAGAGTAAATTTATCCCTCCATGCATAAAAACGCAGTCAAAAATGTAAAAACGTAGAGCACAGTAATATAAACACAAAGATCCAAAGGAAAAGTCATTGAAATTACCGCATAGGTTTTATCATCCCAAGTGTGGAGAAAATACAAGGTTATCCCTTAAGGCACAGAGACAAAAACAAGTGTAGAGGTAACCCAACAAGGACGCAAGGGAATCCATACTCAGAGGTACTTTTTCTAGAGGCGTAAGACAACAATCCGCCAAGGACAACAACAGAGGTAGATGACTGAGAGGAACGTCCTTTGCTCATCATCCACACATAGAAAAGTAGGGCGTTGAGATCCATAGGTCTATTAATGCCAAAGTGACGACTGTAGATCAGGCTCCTGGCCAACTGCTCAGGAGAGGACTGATGAGCTAGGAACGAAAGGAAAAAACAACCACAATCATCACAAATCAATACACCACAGGGTGGTCAAGACATGTCGCTATTGAAGGCCATGGGAGTCAATCAATCATTGAGCTATAGGCTATGTAAAAATTCAGTCATCAACTAGAACACTAACAAAATCAATTTACTTATCCAATTAAACATGCATATCCAAAGAATAACTCCTACTACAATCTACCATGAAAAAATAAATAAAGCGTATCGTTGCCTTATTGCCCACTCTAAGTTGATGTCTCACGCGCTCTGTGCAACTCCCACTTTCCGACTGATGAGACTTCACCGGTACCTCCCTGCCAATGCTAGGGGTACTCTTCTTCCTCCTTAGCCCCTTAAGCCACAAAGGGGCCACACACACTAACCAAATAATCAACTAGCTCCCAGATCGCCTCGCAAGGCCGAGCTACCACTCCTTACTGAGCTGGGTATCCTAACTCCCACAAGCCAATTCAGTCAAGTATAGATTTCTGCAATGTAACATTACACCAAATAGAAGACATCTCTCTTCCTCCTCCTCCCTCCTTTATATAGATTTTTGAAGTCCTTTACCTTCCCAAAATCCCATTTAAATTAATGTTTAATAAATTAATTCCTAAAAAACTTCCCCGTACAAGTGTCACCCATCCCCTTCATTCCTCCATAAATTAATTTCTTTAATTAATTAATTACCCCTATTTCCCTCACCCACCTAAATTCAATCCTAGATCGCTCCTAGGTGTCCCCATATTCCCTTACAAGTTTTAATGACTTTCCCCATTACCAATTTACTAGTTGAGTTAATTTAGAAAGTTCTTAAATGCTAGATACCTTACTATGTTTGACTTTCTTCTTTTCCCCTTGTGTTTCCCTTTTATTTTTATGTTTCCCTCTTTTCCTAGTTTCCTAATTATTTTAGATTTCCCTCTTTCCCCTTTTCATTTAGAACTCAATTTGGCAGGTGTAGAAATTAAATTTTTCCCTTTTCCCTTTTTAATTAATAAATTTTAAATTATCATA
>ML776812.1:70959-93055 GCA_009831015.1 Picea engelmannii
TATGAATCAATTAAATTGCTTACTCCCTTCTTGTTACAAGATTAATGAAGATTATCATCATTATATATATATATATATATATATATATAAAGGATAGAAAAATTATGCCACCAGTATAATTTAGACCTAGACTTTAATTTTTGTGCTGGGCGACATTTTATTAGGGAAATTGTTTTAAAAATTTCTTATCACGTTATTCGTCCTAAGGTCATCTAGGCTCATTCATTTATTATTAACAACGCAGTGTTCCCTTCAGGATGCACTAGGTGCTCCAAGGGTGCCACTTGCCTCATCTGTTTCCCTTTTGCGACGTGCCCTTCAAGATGCAATACATGCTCCAAGGGTGCCACTTGCCTCTTTCCATTTTTCTTGCGCGATGTGCCCTTCAGGACACACCACATGTTCCAAGGGTGCCACTCGCCTCTTGACTGACTTGGTAGACATAAAAAAACCCTAGAGTCAATACTCCTCCAAGTGAACTTGTGGGAGACTAAGGGCCTCTAAGGAATAAGGCCCCCACCTTATTGCACGCCCTTTAGAATCATCATAAGTGACTGTCGCAGTCTTCCCTCATGGTATCGTGGGTCCTCTCAAACTAGGTAAACATTAACCTACAGTTTGAACCACAACAAGAGTTTTAGTAGGATGTAGCAGGGCTACTGTCCACACCTCTCCATCAACATCTCTAGTAGTTCTACGTGACCCCTCTACTCCACATGTGATTCTGGTCGACAAGCTATCATCATCTTGCATCATCAATGAATCATGTTAGAAATATATCGATAATCATATCATCTAATCAGATGCACTAATATCACATATAAAACAATCAAATCCCAATAGCTCACTCCCTGACTCAATTCAGAGTTCAGGGGGTTCCATCAATGCCTCTACATCCTCGAGGTCCAAAATCCTGCACACTCAGTAAAACTGATTCAATAGCACCTGTCTATGTCAAGGCAAAAAAACAACATGTCATTAACCCATAACGCCTCATAATCCAAATAAAAAATTTAATAGTATAATAATCTGGATCACTTGCGAGCAAGTGTCCTCAAAGAACAAGTTCTCTCAGTGTGAGCAAGAGTGGGATGTTACAAGTACAATATCAACTTTTACTCTTTCTAATAAAGTTAAGAATGCTAAAAGAAGCTACATCATTATTGGGTATTCAAAATTCGACAAAAGATACAAAGGTGAAACATAATATCTTTGACAATATAACTAGTGTATTAAAAGATTTTGGAAAATATCGAAAAAAAGATGTCAGAGTTGCACGTAGAGCGATACAAACAATAGTTGTTTCATCTAGCAATATAAAATATCATTTGACATGACACATGGAAAAAATGATGGGAACGTTAAGAAAAAAATTGTACAAACATAGAAAATTTCAATTGCAAATAGATGCAAATGATGAACTGACTTGTTGGATAGTGATTTCTAGACAACCCTACAAATATAGACTTGCAGAAAATGTTAAAGAATTGGCATGTAATTGTTGGGTTGAAGAATATCGTGTTTCACCACATACAAGGGATGTGTTGCAATGAAGAATAGCATGGAAACAATATGAAGAACATCCAAAACATATATTGCCAATGACACAAATAGAATTGTTCAATAAGTTCAAAGAAGAGCACAAATAAGTTAAAATTTCGATCAATACATTTGTGCAACAACAACCATGGTTTGTTAGACCCAACACTATTCGTGACACTTGTTTTTGTTGTTATCATCTATAATTTGAGTTGTATTATGACACTTTCCTTGATTTTGGTAAAACTTTATGGCCAAGTTCACCTCCTCCTTTCACATTCTGTGCTTTTGTATCTGAAATTCTATGTGAAAGAGAAGGTGATGAATTATTTTACAAAAAAAAATGTGTTGGTGGAAAGAAATGTGATCGTTGTGGAAATCTAAGTTTGTTTCACTCAAAGTATCCTATTGATATGAATGATCAATCATTTTATAATATGACAGTCAATTGGAAGAGATATGAATATATCAACAACACGACTCCGCATTCTTCAAATGTTATTTCCAAAAGGATTGATTTGAAATTAGATAAAATCCGTGTGATATATTTTTTGAAGAAGTTTGAGGAAGAAATTTATAAATAAACCAAACATTCACATAGAGCTTGATAAAAATACATAAACAATCTCGTGAAATGTTTCCACCAGGGAAAAATTTGTCTGTAGTTGATTTTGTAGAGAATTACACATTCGCTACACAAAAATAAATACAAAGTGAATATTATCATTCTGATCAAGTCACGATATTTGTCCACGTTCTATATAGAGATTCTTAATGGAGTCTTGATAACATAGAAAGAACCAATGACAATCGACATGCTATTAAATAATATCACTTTTATATAAGTGATGATCAAGAACACGACACACATTAAGTACAACATTGTTTTGATAAATTTTATGATTCATTGAAAGAATGCGAAATCAGATTCAATTGACATTGGATATGGTGAGATGGGTGTGCGGGTCAGTTCAAATCTTCACGATCATTCTATTGGTTATGTTGTCTTCATAAAAAATCAAACATTAGACATTGTTGGAATTTTTTTGAGATTGGTCATGGAAAAGGAGAGCACGATGGTGCAGAGGCATGTGTAAAATGAGCACTTTGAAGGTATCCGATTAACCCTCATGCCGATCGATTTGAATCTGATAAAGTTGTTGAATGGTGCAAAATGACACTAAGACATGAATATAATCCATCAAGGGATGTGCACAGGTGTGACTATATATATACATGTTACACATGTACACAGGATATTTTTATTTAAACGTGTTCAAATTTATATTCAATCTTCAATCATTTTCTTGAGAGATTTCAAGTTAACAAGTTCTTGTCTTGTGCAGTTTTTTTTGGTATGTTGGAATCCAATATGTAAATAGATCAATCCCATATGACACCAGTACAATATATGGGACACGAAAAATACATTCAGTTAAAAAAAAACGTTATCAATATGTGTTTGCATTTGATAGAAGAAATGAGTCTTATTTTTGTTCAGTTTGCATAGAGGACACAAAATCCATAGATATTTGAAAAAACGAAAAATGCAGAATATATTAAAGCTTGGAGACATACCGAACTTAATATAAAAGGGAAAATTCCACTTGCAATCTTAGAGGAGATGGAATCAAATGAAACTATAGTGTCAGTTGATGGCGATAGAGTTTTTGATCTTGTTAGAGAAGGTAATTTTTATGTTTAAATTTTTTCAGATAACTTGTAGATGTACTTGTGTGATAATCTAACACGAACTATTTGTTGTCCAATATATCCAATTATTTGTAGGAGATGTCTTTGCCATGGTGGCACCTATAGACAACACTGAAAACGTAAAATATTATTTGATGTGATGCACAAAACAAAAGATGAGGCTATTAGGAGATTTTGATGATAACGGTTTTATATATGAAAGAGGATCCATTATATTGAAAGGATATTTTTTTCAAGAAACCAATCAAACTGATACTCATGTTCACTTTCAAGACTACTAGTCAGATGTCACAAGTTGTCAATATAGTCATTTGGTATGTGTGGCGCACATAAATTTAATATAAGTTCAATAAAAAAAAAAGTTAGAAAATGGAAAATGTCCAAAGTCGATTGTGAACAAATAATTGAAGATGGAATACCATTACGATTTTTTTAAATAAGTGACACATGTACATTCCATAATTTTTTATTTTTCATTGAAAGTACATGTATTTATGAATATCTAGGATTCTAGAATCATTTCCAATTTAGTTTACTTTCATGGTCCATTCAATTAAGAAAAATTGTATTTCCCATGAATTATAAAGTTTACCAAACCTTATTTACAATTTCAGGGAAGAACCTATAGATTGTATCTAGGGAACCTAAATTGACCCATACTTTTGATGATTATACTTTAATCTTACAAATTATCCAAATCAATATACACAAATCCTTTAATGCATGTAACCAATTTACTACATATAGGATACATGCGTTCATTATTTGCAATTTGATTGTTCAATGTTTTTTCATATGAAGAGGATAACTTCATATCAAAACTAGGACCCATTTCTATGTCATTTTAAAGGACTATTGATGGCTTAGAAAAACTTTAAATTCCGATAAATTTTAATATCAATATAAATTTTAATGAAGATCGCTTACTTATATTAAATTTGATGACTTTTTTTTACCATTTTCATTGTTGGACTTATATTAAATTTGATGACTTGTTTTGACTATTTTCAACCATATTTCCAAATCAAACAAAACTTAAATTACAAGTAAGAAACTATAATTTTTATTTCACATTTTCTTGAATATTTCATTGTGAAATTTCATAAGAAACTATAAAATTTGATGATTTTTTTTTAAATCAAGAAAATAGTATATTGAAATTATTTCATCCAATATTTTATATAAATATACATAGTGCAAGTAAAATCAAGACAAGATAAAATATTACACGAGTGATCTCAATATCTCGTCTATCTCTTCTTGTGCTTTTCTTAGCTATTGTTATCATCTTTGTAGTTTTCTCATAGTTGTTTGTATGAGAAAGAAGGTGAATTCAAAGAACACTAAAACCTTTCATTGAGATGTTGATGTAAATTGAGATTTTCATGTAAATGTGAGACCATGTCTCTCTGCAAATATTGAAATGATAAAGACCATGTAAATGTCCTAGGTTCAAATTCAAGTGTGTGTAGAGCTCCTTGTGTGTGTCTCTCTTACTTTGTAATATTTATAGTGGATTTATTCATTATTCCATTTGTTCAAGTGATTATTTCTTTCTATATCTTCTAACCCATTGTTACACTAATTTTCTTAGTTCTTTATTTATTTTTTTTCACGAAAAAAATAGTTTCACTGTTATTCTATTAGAATCAAATGAAACTTTTTGTTACATATGGATCTAGAAAGTGGTGATAAAAAAAGATATATTGTCTTTCCTTCCTTCCACATTTTTATATTATAGTAAAGTTATAAAATGTCATCTAGTGTCTTATAAAAAAATATTCAGAAAAGGGACATCTGTAAAGATCCAGGATAGAAAATGTCAAATTTTTCTATACATACAACAATTCCATCAACAATTTCTTCATAAAAGAGCCATCCAAAATTTCCTTTGAGTGCCTTTTTGGAGAGGTTGTCTGCTACTTTGTTGAACTTTCTATGTACATGCATAAATTTGATTGATTCAAATCTATTATTTAATCTTTTGGTCTTGTCTTTCCAGTTGTTGAGATATATCAAGTTTAGGTTGGATTTGGAATTTATCCAATCGATAGTGACCTTGAAATCTCCCACAACCATCAATTTTTTTATGGAAAAGTAGGAAGGGAGTAATAATAGTCCCCATAGGGTGGCACTGGTTAAAATATCCAGGAGATCTTTGGGCCAAACTGTGGAGGAAGAAATACACCCCCACCACAGCGGAAAAAAACCTCATCAGATGGAACGGAGACAACGCAGGCTCTCTAATCTGGACAACAGCCAAGCAAAACAGACTGCTGATCACTCAACATGCTTTTTGGGAAATAAGAGATGGGAAAACGGCTATGTTCTGGCAGGACTCCTGGCAGCAATGGCCTGTCCTGAGCTCCAAGGAATGGGCCCGTGAAATAAGCACTCAAACAACAAGGCTGGACCTGACCCGCGTCGCGGATTACTGGCAAACCAGCCCCTCTGAGCACACTTGGCGGTGCTGGCATAGGGACATAATAAGAACCATTCTCGGAGAGCAGTATGACAGCTCCCCCCTCTACGAGGAATTAACTAAAAGGAAAATACCTATTCAAAGTGGGGAAGATTCACTTCGATGGGGCTACCAACCACAAGGATCCTTCAACACCAAGGAAGCCTACCGCCTCAAAACTCGGTCCAACCCCACCCCTGACCTGGAAATCTGGGGAAAAATTTGGAATTTGAGACACTGGCCGAAAATTACGCTCTTCCTCTAGCTGGTCTCCCACTCAAGCATCCTGACTTGGGACAATCTCCTGAAAAGAGGCTTTGTGGGACCGTCCTGGTGTATTCTTTGTGGAGAAGCAGAGGAGACCATGAATCATCTCCTCAACACTTTCCCCTTTACCTCTCAGCTCTGGGATCAGGCAGCAGTCACTATGCGCACCTCAGATCGGAATAGGGACTGCATTCGGGCGACCATCACAAATTGGTGAGATCAGGCTTTCCATTCCCCCATCCTTAATTGAATCTGGAAGCTCCTACCTGGCTTCATCATTTGGCAAACGTGGAAAGAACGTAACCGAAGAATCTTCAGAAACTCTTCTCTCACCTGGCAACAGTGCTGGAGCGTCTGTTCTCGTCACCTCTTAGAAACTCTCCACCTTAAGAATTGGTCGGCAGCAGACACTGCTTGCTCGCCTTCAGAGCTCATCATTCTCCGTCACTGGTCCCCCCTCCCTGCTCCCCGAGCTGGTCCAGACCCCCCCGCTTCTGTCAATTCCTCACGAAGCCCCTCCTTCTGGTCCCCACCCCCCCAAGACTTTGTAAAACTTAATTTCGATGGGGCCTCCAAAGGCAATCCAGGCGCTGCAGGGTATGGGGTGGTCTTTCGTAACCACCACGGTCACATCCTTGACTTAATGGCAGGATCCCTTGGGCACACCACGAACAATGCCGCGGAGCTGTGGGGACTTGTCCAGGTTCTGCAACAAGACATAAAACGCAATTACAACAGGATAATGGCCGAGGGTGACTCTCAAGTCATCGTCAATCTGCTGAAACGCATTCTGAGTGGCGCAAAACCAGACAACATCTCTCCCAGCTGGAAACTTTCACATGGCCTTCAAATCATCGCCAGCTTAATCAACCCAAATCTGGTCGTCATCCCTACTCATGTTCGCAGGAAAGCTAATCAAGTGGCTGATGATCTCGCCAACTTAGGGGTCAATTGGAGTGGCCCAGACCTTCAATGCAATGCAACCCAGGATCAGGATCACCCCATTCTACAGCAGTGTATTCACAAAGCTGGTATGGTTGATTCCTCCCCGGATGGGGTGTCACTCAGATTATCGGGACAAGTGGCGGTTGAAGGTACAGGGAGCCATGGTATGGCCACGCTTGCCAGGCAAGTGCCAAGGCCCGTCACCCCACCCTGTATTTAATCGCATCAACTTTGGATATGAAGGGAATTTACGTCGACGTCCTTTCACTGCAATTTCAAATGGGTTGGGCTATAATGGAGACGCTAACGATTCTCGGGCTCATTCCGCAGAGGCTCAGCAGTCACCCCACTTGCTTCCCCTGGTGTGAGAAAGAGCCCCCTCCCCCCTGTCATTCTTTGATCTACGCTCCCTCTGCACTTCTCCTCGACTGTTCCATGCCGAGGCCACGAGGCAAACCACGGAGAGGCACGCCGTGGAGGCCCCGCCGTCCATCGCTCTCCTCACCTGATACTTCCTCCGACGACTCTCAACCCAGCCTTCAAACTGCTTCATCTCCGGTAAATTTGCAGCCTCCGCATTTTGGCTCCATGGCCATTATCCCAACATCTTCAGCCACTCTGCATCGGCTTCACCCCGACCCCGGCCCCTCCCAACCTCCTGCCAGCAACTTGGGCCATGGCCAAACCTCTCCGAGTCAATTCAGTCCGCCAGCGATAGGCAGCCCAGCTCCCTTTGACAAAGCACAACTCCGGGACAACTTGGCCACTCTGTACACCCTGGTATTCGAGCTGCGGCAGGAGGTTTCCGACTTGCACTTTCGGGTGGAGGTCACGGAGATTAAGGTGGCCGACTGTCTCCAGATCCTGGCTTCCCTGCACGATGCATTGTTTCCGAATTCAGACGTAGAGGCCGAAGATGAAGACCCCATAATCGAGGGAGATGGAGTCGATGCTCGAGGATTATCAGGCAGCAAGGAGGAGGCGATGCGGGAGGATAGTGCCACTGCAGCCGCACGCACTCAGGAGCAAGACGAGACGGGGCACTCTACGCATGAATCTGTGGATCTTCCAGCCACATGGCCGACCTATCAGCCAGGTGTCTAGTCATTCTGTACTTAGTTTCCAGGTGTCTTATGTCTAGGGCCTATAGGAATGCTTCAGACAAGTTATGCTCTATATATTTTGTTTATGGCTTAATAGCCCAACTCTAACAGGCCGACTGGACTGGTTTCCTCCGTGATGGGGCAGTCCGGTAACTGCGGCCTGTATGACTTGGCAATGTTGACCTGGTTTTCTTGGAAGCTCCTAATATAATACTACTTTTATTTACAAAAAAAAAATAATAGTCCCCATAGGCCCAAGAGTTCAGCTTTATGTTGAATTTTATCAGTCCACAATGAAATCTGTTGAATTTTATCAGTCCCCATAGCCCCAAGAAGAGTCCATAATGAAATATGTTGAATTTTATCATGTGTTTTTGAATAGTCCATAGTGAACATAAAAGGAAGCATTTAAATTAATACATAGTAGGAAAGTATTTAAGAGTTTGATGTTTAATTTAACTCATTGTAAGAATGAGAATATACAAAACATTAGTTCAAAATTAACAACTTTGCCACTTTTTTTCCATCAACTTAGTGGAGACACCTTTGAGCATTGGTCAGACCACCACAATCTATCAAGCCAAGTATTGAACCAAACCAAACCAAATCTATTTTTACAATAGTAATGGTGTTTAACAGATTAACAACAAAGCAATTTTATTTCAACATTGACATAGTAAAGATAGGGACTGTCATCATTTTAATTTCATAGAGATCTCTATTGGTGAATTGAAAATTCCACAAGCCTACCATTTATGGAACATAAATAATGGTGCAATGAATTAATGGAGAAAACACAAAATTAATGTCCTATAAAGACACAAGTTAGAATATGAAAACCATATTTATGTTATAGCTAGCTTAAAGAAGAAAATCAATATTACTAAAATAAGAACAGTCTTATAAGTTTCATAGTGAAACTCTCATTGAACAAATCCTATAAAACAGTATCATAAAACATAAATTAATCTTTTGAGAAATCAAATATGAGACAATAAATTGATATTTTGAATTCCAAAAATATCAAATATATATATTATCAAAGTCTAAATAGTTACACCACCAAATATATAGGTTCCACATCCATTTTAGGATGATAACAAAAACTAAGACATTTAACTCCAAAATTCTGGACTCTAAGCCATCGCTTTAAGATAAATCAAACAGAATTCAGAAATTAAAAATTTACAATTCAAACATGCAAAATAAAACATAATTCAAAAATTGTGATTAAAACAAAATTGACATACATACCAAAAGAGTTAAGTCTCATCCTCCAACATACTTTTTTCCCACCAAATATAATGTAAACATATTTTGCACCAAATATAATTTAAACATCTATAACAATAAAAAAAATTAATAAAAAAACAAATAACACATATTAGCATAAATACTTTAACTAAATATTAAATAAACAATAAGAAATAATAACATACACAACCATAGTTAAACATATTTAAGATAGTCACCCTCCACATTAAGCATACATGATTTAAGCAATTTGTAAAATTTTATCTAAAATATTAAAAAAATTTAAAGAGAAAAAATGTGTTCTTGGTAAAAACAAATTTGTGTTCCGAATTAGATAATAATCTGAAAATAAATATAGAACCGTGTATAAAGAAAGTTCACAAATATCCATATTAAGTCATTCTTCCAATGAAATACTTATCTCCTTGTGGATAAAGTCCCAAATCCTTCAGGTGAAATTCTCATCCCAGGTGATGTTATTTGATCTTATTTACTCAACAGTAAAATACTAATCTCCTCAGCAGTAAAATACTTCTATCCTCTTCTGTAGTGGTCATATAATCAAATTCCATAATGCCCTTTCAAATTAAAGGACTCATAACTCTCCATATTAATCCACTCTTCCAAAACACTACTTATATATATGAAAGTTCACAAATCTCCATTTTAAAAAAAATTCTTCCAAAAAATACTTATCTCCTCTTTCTGCGATGGAATATATGTTCTCATATAATCTTTCATGTACATGAAGAAAACACAAACTTGCACATGTATATTAAACCATTCTTCAAAAACCATTTAAATCTTTCATCTTTGGGATGTATTCATATTACATATAATCAAATGCTCTTTGAAATTATGTGTGAAATATCTCACATATACAATATGTGTGAGCTAGATTATATATACATATGCATAGTTTATTTGTAAATCTACTTGAATGTTGGTTTTTGTGGTTAGTAACCAATTTAGTTAAGATTTTGAAAATACCCTGGTAAGAAGGAATTCACTTCGTTGTATGTAGAAAACAAAAATGTCAATACTACGCCATTCATGGACAAGAAAGCAAGGAATGTAATCGAAGAAAATTTAGAAACTTTCCCTTTTCTGATGTGAAATAGAGTCTGTTCTCAAATAATCAAATGTTCAAGTTCAAAATTAGGTCTTCATCATGATCTAAAATTAAATACATTTGAATGTACACCATTTAAGACAACGATAAGATTATATAGGGGTTCTATATATTTCAAAATAATTGATCAAAGCATTGAATAGGAAAGGCTACACTAAAAATTTGATAAAAGTAAAAAATATAAGCTTATTCAAAATAAGCTTGAACAATTTTATATAAAACCCCAACATAAAAGAAAATTAAAACTCACTAATGTTCAATGAACATACATTTATGAATCATCCTAAATGGATCATTCCTAGGTATGGATGCTTCCTCCGCTTCCTCCTCAATCCCAATATCCCTCCCAAGCACACTCTCATGTACTCTTTTCTCCACATTACCCTATATAACACATTTCAAATTTGAAAATTTGAAAATTAAATTTAAGTGATTATAACACATTAAATTTAAATGATTTTAACACATTAAATGATACATGTGAACTCCCACCCTCTTCAAACTCTACCAATGAGAATTGAGACAAGACTCCCCAAGTAGTAGGATATGGAATAAGGATCTGTGAACAACACAACTAAGAACTAAATCTAGGATTCAATGTGTCCACATTTATACAAAATTATAAATGTTGTTGATCTTATTCAAAATATTGGAGATTGGACAGCTACAGTGTTCATCTGTGGATATTAGAAAACACATACCTGATTCAACCCATCCAAATTTAAACTTGGGGAATCAAGTCCTTGTTGATGGGCGAAATTGACCGTCCGTCAACTGAGAGAGTGGAACTGGTCTGGGGTTGTCTAAATAACCCAAGCCATTTGGAATGAACCACCCTGATAGGTTTAACGGCTCCGTTGGCCGCTCTAAGATCCTAGGAAAACCAAATAGAAAAATAAACTAAACAAACTAATCTAACTAAAACTAATAAAACAAACTAAACTAAAACTAAATACGAAAAACTAACTAAAACTAAAAACTAAACTATACTAACTAATACTAATAAAACAAATAAAACAAACTAAAACTAAAACTAATTAAAACTAATAAAACAAACTAATCTAATTAAAACAAACTACTAATTAAACTAAAAGTAAACTACTCTAACTATTATATACTATCTACTAATTAATATTAATTAACCATCTAATTGCTAATTAAATTACAACTTATTCACAAATATACAATATACACAAATGACAGATTTGAATAAAACCTGCAAAACTCATTTGATTACTGCCCTAAGACAACGAGATATATTTTTGATTTTTATATTTTATGGACAAGAAATAAACTAACTGAAATTAAACGATCTAATATATTTACTGAAATTAAACAATCTAATATAAATCTAATTAAACTTATATCTAAATTAAACTACTAATAAGAACAGTAAATAAAGAAATGGCTAATCTGACCTGGAAACGCTCCTAATTCGCCCTGTGTATAATGACTTTGAAGCTGGTCGGCGGAATTAAACTCGCACCAGATTGATCCAAAAGCTTCTTGTAAATGATCGACTGCGCTGCTCTTTGAGTTGTTTACAGGACAAACAAGACATAAAAAAACATAACAATCTTATGATTAATAAATATTTGCAATAAGGGAAACCTGTTATGCAAAAACTTATATTTATAATTCAACTTATGAAGAAGATAAACCTGTCATTCACAAACTGAATTAAACAATTGTTATGTCTTCTATACACTTGGAAGAAACCATATATGGATTACAGTGATTAAAATTATATCATTTGCACATGATTAAGATAGCTAAAGTAGTCATTAATCAGATACAAATTGATATACACAACATGAAACAAAATATTGATATAATGAGAAGCTAAAGCTGTGACAAAACACCAAATTCTGCTTCAATCTATATCAAAACTCCATATCCTTGTTCTCCCACAAATGAGGATGAACATTATTACAAAAATCATAGGTTTTTATAAGCCTTTCCACAGGGTAAAACCTCCCTGTGGATAATATCAAACAGTTTTACATAATCTGGGAAGATATTCCCAAAATTGACTAATCTAGGAAACTAAAATGCAAGTAAAATCTTTGAAATATCCCCTAACTGCTCATCATATCCACTGCAATTTCGAATTGATCTGCAATGGGTCAAACAGATCAAGTTAGAAAAATATCTCATTAGAAAAATAATAAAAACTGGACTCTACAGACTTAGCTACAGAATCATCTGATTCTGTAGCTAGTCTAAAATAGCATACAGGATCAGATAGAAATCAAATCAAATCTTTATACAAGAATCAAATCCATTTTTCTTTTAATAATTATTGAAAACAAAATCACTAATGATCCAAATGATTTTTTCAATCAATACAAAACATAACCAAAAGTGACTTAATCAAAACAGGGGTGTGAATACTCTGTTTCATTTTCTCATAAAATCGGGCCAAAGAATAACAAGACTGTTTCATATTAAATGAAATCCATAGTGAATCATATCATGCACGATATGATCTAATCCAACACAATCATAATCCATTTGTTGTGGCTATAAAAATGCAGCATAAGATTCATGTCATTTTAATTAAATGCAAAGATGGAAAGACTGTTACGATCATGGGTAAATATAACAACATCAACCAAAATTTGCCATACATTTCAATCGCTGGGCATTATACAATCAACAGACAGGGTCAAATGATGATCACGGCCATCACCAAGTCGACAGAAAAGATAATTACAAACTGGGCGATCAATAGAAACAAATCGTGACTAAGTTAAATATAGGATAACAATGAATCCAATCTCGTTTTACAAATCAACTTGTAACTGAATATTCGTTGCCATTACAAATCCAATCGAATCATAATCGAGCTAATGGTAAACCATCAAGAATTAACAGACTGGGTTGTAACTGTTATGAATTGAATTCATTCGCGATTTGGGTAAATTTATACAGCATCCTATTAACAATAATCCAAACGGTATTCGAGTTGGTCAAAAAGCCATATAGACATAAGACCGTAACAGTTGACCATATTACAATCGTTACCAATCATAGCGCATACGTTATAACGAAACCAAAAAAAAAATGTGATCGTGTTCAGAATCAATATAGGAGAAACAACTTGCGTTTATGACTCCAATTGACAGATCATTCATTTAGCTAAAATCAAACAACTCAAATCCAAATAAAATCAAATTGGATTGATTAAAATCTAATCGAAACTAAACAGAATTCCATTCATTCAAAGCAAGGTTGAGTATATAATGTAACGAAACCAATCAATGCTGAACAGAGCTATTCAAACCAAACTTGAATTGTTATATAAACTCATACTATTTACAAAAATGATTGATCTTACACATACCTGTGTGACGAGGCTATCCAATTAAGCCAGCTTAGAATTCACCACTGCTGTAGCTGATTCCACATTTTTGAATAAGATGGAGACTGTCGTTCTTTGTCTTTTATCAGTGGCCTGCAACTTAGCCTTTTGGCGGGTAAGAAGTGTTACCTGGTCTTCCAAAGATTTAATCTTTGACTATAGCATAGGCACATCGAGATAGTATCTCTCTAACCACGAGCCGCACTGATCACAGGGTGGCATAGTAGACTTTGACAGAGCAGGAGAGGTTTTAGATACATGACCAGGGTTTTCACATGGCAGCTTAATGCCAGGGTAATCGGGGTCATTTTGCAAACAAGGTGGCAGGTTCGAAATGAAGTCGTATGAGGGTTTGTCACACAGACCTTCCGAATAGGGATACTCACTTGCCAAAAAATGTTCGACCTCTGAATCAGAGTCTTCACTAAGCAAAATAGGGTCAGGATTGACAGGGGGTTTGGGTTTATTCCTCGCCATACGAGAGATTAGACGAGCAGTCTTTTTGCCTTTGGCATTTGCAATAGGTTTAGCTTTAGACCTTTTAGCCACAGGCTTAGCAGTCTCGACATCCTTAGTCATAGAATGGGGTAGGTTGATAGGTGATTCGGGTAAGGGTTTAGGTAATAGAACACTATAGGGTACTGGGGGCACAGACTTATCCTCAGACACCACAGGTTTGTCAACCTGTGGTGGATTTGAATCCACAAAATTATTGTGCACAAGAAAACCATCCCAACAGTCTCGGTGTAACCCTAGATGACAAACAACAATCATTTTAACCATCCCATAGTGAAAGAGGCTGCTGTCAGCCTGGTTCCTTTTATATTTCTTAGACATTTTGAACAGGCTCCTATGCAGGTAGTATGGCATGTTAAGATCGAAACCCATAAAAACCATAATTAGACGAAGGTGGTGTAAGAAAACAAACCCATACCGACCCTCGCAGGTGATGAACTGCTTGATAATCATCAACAAGTCATGCCATCGCTGCTTCAGTATGGTCACGGGAAAACCCTTGTCACAGGAGCTAACCTTACGCGAATGAAAGAGCAAAGTCCAAGGGACTTCTTCTACCTTGCAGTTTTTGGACCACCTTTTCCCGGTGATAGGTAGACTTGTAACTAAATTGAGAAATTGCTCATCAATTTGCAATTGAACATCCCCGACCTTGGCTCGACAGCCATCAAAGGTCAATGTGAATTGCCTAGCAACGTCGAGGTTAAAACCATCAAATTTCTGTATGAATGAGAGCCACCTGAACTCGTCAAGGTCACCACGGGCACTGTCGAACATCAACAGGGCCTAGCTACCATTCGGTTCAGCCCTCACGACTAGAGCCATGGTGCAGGCGTATGGTAAGGGTTTGGGTCGAAAACACCAGCACACAGAGTAGAGTCATACGGTGTAACCACTATGGACGATGAAAGGGGGAAACATTAATGTGTGCATGCGAGGGTGGTGGGATTATTCACCTCCATGCAAAGCAGTAATGACAAAGTACAACCTCCATTCAATCAATCAAAACGTAGTTCAAACCATGTTAATCGACCAACCCAAAAATCAAACGGTAGATAACATACCAATGCACCAATGTATTATTTCAAACCATAAATAATTAATGTGAAATGAAACCCATATGTTTATCCCTCGCGCCATTGCACAATCAAACATTTTAATCAAAGGCTTTAAACATTGTGACAATCGTATCCATAAAATTGACAAGGCAAGAGTTATAACAATAAGGATCACATCATATATATAAAACCAAAATTAAACCATGACCCCTATGTAATTCAATAAATAGGGAAGTTTCAAATGATATAAATCTTATATGCTCAATGCCTTACCAGTTTAAGTGTTATGCAACCAGAAATGTCCAAAGAGGCAAAGTTTGAAAATTCATTTAACCACATAATAATAAACCAAAGGTGAGTTCCATTCAGGATATCAATGATAAGATCATGCCAGTTCAAATAATGATGGAAGAGTTTTCACACTTACAGTCGTGAAAACTAAATGGAGACCAATTTGCAAATGTCGCAAAGAATAAAAATATCATTTATTTGCAAAATGCGATGATAATTTTAAGTTCAGAAGACAAAGGTGTAGGCAGCTTATAGGGAAATTGAAAAAATTAAATTGGCTGCAAACAATGGCAACGCACTGGGAGAAGCAGTTATCTCTGTTAAAAGAAATAAAATTCAGATTAGAGCAGCAAAGAAATTTCAACTCAAAACAACAATCAGAAAATCGTACAAGCATCATCATTTCCCATCTTTTCCAACGTTGTTTCAAAAGATGAAAACTAATAACAGTCTTAAGATCAGTAAGTCACGATATTAATGATAAAATCTTCAATACTGTTGGCATGGCCACTGCTGCCAGCAGGCATCCATAGCCTCGACAGGGTTGCCATTTAACCCACTCAGACATCTGTATCCTGTCAAGAAGTTCTAGATCAGAATAAAGGACATCAAAGAGGTTTCTTATAATTTTTTACAGATTTTCATGTACCCGACATTGCTTCGCTGCCAGCAGGCCTGTTCAGTACCCCAATGAAGTTGTCTTGGCGTCATGCTTGCATTTACCCGCTGCCAGCAGACCTGTTTAGTATCCCGATGGGTTTACAAACACTTCCCACAACTCTTATTAATATTTTATTTTGTTTTCTTTTGTAGATATATAACTGAGCGGGGTGACGCTGATAATCTTGATTTTATAACATATATATATTTTTTAGACCTCATCAGAACTTTTTAACACTGTCCTTTATTAATCTCTAGAGATGTTTTATTTCTAAAACACTTCCTATGACAGGGAGACATCTTTTGAGTCATTCCTTTACGGAACAGGGACAGCGTAAAAAGATAATAGATGATCATGACAAACTTTGCTCAAAGATTGAAATCAGTAAACTTCTTTCAAACAACAAAATTTTCCAACATAAATATCAATTCCATGAATATATCACTGATGTTCGTACAAACTTTCAGAATTTATTTCAGCGAAGAAATTTTCTATGGTCTTTGTCTGAATGGCTCGGTACACAAGTATGCGTATTTTTCAAAAAACACAAAAAGGAAAATGATCAATTTAAATCAAAACCAAAAAGAAAGCAAATGAAAATACAAACAAAAATGAAATATTTACATAATATACAGGGGTATTTATCAAGCAAAGTATCTTTTCAGGACTTGACCATTCACTGGATAGATGTCAAGCTGCCCTTCAAGATTTTATAATCGAAAGGAACTAGGACCCAACTTTTCAGCAATAAAAAATGGCCCAAGCCATAAATTTTGAAACTTGATGTGCTCACCCTTTCCTTCATGTGGTTTGTCCCACTTTAAGACGAGATCGCCTACTTCAAAGTTCCTATCAGAAGCATAATTAGAATCAAACCAGTTTTTAATTAATTGTTGATGTTAATCTAACCTTCGCTTAGCTCGAGTTCTTTCTTGTTCTAACTTCATCAAAGCGTTAATGTGGCTTTCTAAAGGAGGACAATCTTAATCTTGGACTTGTTGTGACAATTGAAGTGAAGGAAGAAGAATGTGAGGTGGCAGAATGGTTTCTCTGCCATAAACGAAGAAAAAAGGGGAATTACCTATAGCAGCTT
Source organism: Picea engelmannii (assembly GCA_009831015.1). Taxonomy (NCBI): domain Eukaryota; kingdom Viridiplantae; phylum Streptophyta; class Pinopsida; order Pinales; family Pinaceae; genus Picea; species Picea engelmannii. The sequence continues at coordinate 88,357 of ML776812.1, forward strand.
TGGGTGTTACCCTATTATCCCACAGTGCATTTAGCAGTGCGTTGTGCCAGTTCTTGTGATTTTCAGCCACGGTTCTCTTGATAATTTTGATCAAGTTCTTGTTTGTTGATTCTTAAAACCTTAAAAAGCGTGGGCCAGTAGTAACCAACTCTTAAAACCTTATGAGCAGTGGTATCACCACCGAAGTGACCACCAACTTCTCTTGCATGCAACTCAAGCAAGACTCTTTCTGCTTCGTCCTTTTCAAGGCAGCGCATCAATACGTCGTCAAAATTCTGACGAAACAGTATACCGTTAACTAGATGAAAGGAGGCGGACTTTAGTCTCAACGCTCTTCTCTTGGCGGGGTCAAGGTGACGAGGTGCTGATCCATTTTTAAGACAAAATCTAATATTGTTGTACCAAGGACTTGAGAGGTTTTGTGTGCAACAGATCAAACTTTGATTGCGTTGTTCTAGGTTTGACGTATCACTATCTTCTCGTTGTCCTATTTCTGAATCGACAACCAACTTACACAATCCTTGGCCTCTCACGATCTGTGTTGGGGTGATCTCTAAGTCATGCTCTTGTAAGGAGGTGACCCAGTTGGATCTCTTCTCTCCTAACTCCTTTTGCACTAACAAGTTCCTTACGGCAGGGTAGGGGACAATGACCTTCATCCTTGACTTCAAAAGATAGGATCGGAAATGCTTAACTGCTTTGAAAACAACATAGGCTTGCCGATCGACTACCGGGTAGTTAAGTTCAGTACCTTTGAAAGCAGAGCTCATAAAGGTGATGGGTACTTTGTTGTTCTCGAAATTCTTCTGAGTTAGGACTGTGGCATAGGAACGATCAGAGGCAAAAGTATAGAGTGTAAAGTCTTGAGAGAAATCAGGGGTCATGAGAGATGGAGCATCTACTATGGCCTTCTTTATGTCATTGAAATATTGATTTTCTGTGGGTCCCCAGTGATATTGGGTTTCTTTCTTAATCAGATTCTGGAGAGGCCTGACCATTTCGGAGAAACTGGGGACAAATCTTCTCACGAAATTAATCTGGCCTAGGAAAGACTACATGGATTTCTTGGACGTAGGTGGGGGAAGTTTAGTGATGACTCGCATCCTCTCGGGGTCAATAATCATTCCATCACTAGACACAATGAATCCTAGTAATTTACCTTGTTCCACTGCAAAAATAGATTTCTTGGGGTTCAAGGAGATGCCGTATTTACGACATCGTAGTAGAATGGCTCGTAAGTGAGTTAGATGATCGTCTTTGTTTTTAGAATAAATGGTCACATAATCTAAGTAGACTACTACAGAGTGATTGATTAAGCCTCTAAAAGAAATATCCATTGCTCTCTGAAAGGTAGCACCGGCATTAATCAATCCAAAGGGAATTTTGTGATAAGCATAAGTGCCCCATGGGGTACTGAAGGTAGTTTTTAGTTGGTCTGACGGAGACATCAAGACTTGGTTGTATCCAGAGAAACCATCCAGTAAGGATAGCCTCTCGGAACCAGATACTTGTTGAAGAATCTGTTCCATAGGAGGGACAGGATAATTATCTTTGTCAGACACTTTGTTGAGGTTTCGGAAATCGACACAAAGTCGAATTTCCCCGTTTTTCTTCCGGACTGGGACGAGGTTGGATACCCATTGAGTATGTCTAACAAGAAAAATTATTTTAGCACCAAGGAGTTTATTCAATTCTTTTTGTACGATCAGTTCTAATTTAGGATTCATTTTCCTCAATTTCTGTTGGAAAGGTAAGGTTTGGGGCTTCATCGGGATGACATGCTGTATAATATTTGGATTGAACGTTTTAAGATCATCGTAAGTCCATGCAAAGACATCCTTAAATTATTTAAATAATTTAACAAAAGAAGCTTTTTCTTGTCTAGAACATCCCAAGCCTAAGTTGATACACTGAGGATTTTCAATAGTCCCTAAATTGATTTTTTCATAAGATAATGAGGAACTATTAGTTTTGCAATTTACCTTCATTTTAAATTTATCTTCAAAATCATAAAACTTTTCTAATCTAACAACAAATTTGGGTATGAAATTTACCACGTCCGATAGAGCTTCAGGAGATTTTGGATTAGGTATTACCGTAAAGTCATGCAAATTGTCGTTATGCATTTGTTCATCTATCACTGCGCCTTGAAAGGTCTCTTCTATGTGCAGAAAGTTAATGATCTGCTGATCATCGTCAAATACTCTCCAGTTTGTGATATTGTCAGGAACAGATGGTCGAAACAACAGCTCCACAGAGAATGCGTTTGGGGATAAACCTTATGCAAGAAGAAGTTTAGAGGCAACATTAGCTAGTATATCCGCTTCAACATTATTTAGTCTAGGAATGGAATTTATATTAAAAGCAGAAAATTTGTTCATTAAACTCCATACCTCAGACTGGTAACTTTTGAGATGCGGGGAAAGACAGTGTATAAAGTCTCTCACCTGTCTAACCACTATTTCAGAGTCGCCGAATACAACCAGATTTTGAATGTTCATGTCCAAGGCTTTTCTGAGACCTTGTAGTAAAGACTCATATTCTGCAGTATTGTTAGTACATTCAAATTCTAGTCTACAAGCCAATAATGTCTTATTACCTGCCGGATCGATAATGATGCAGCCTGCACCAGCTCCTTCTTTAGACTTGGCACTATCGAAATATAGGGACCAAATTTGATTTCCATCAGGTTCATGGGACTGTTGCATAGAAGCTGTTGGTTGCACATATGCTATGATCTTGGACTGTTGTTCTGGATTGTTGATAGGTGAAACTTCAGCCATGAAATTTCCGAAGTAGGTGTCCATCCCTTTGACTTCAGGTGCATCAGCGGGAGGTGTGTATGGTTCATTTGGGTCGTTCAAATCTGTGACCGTGAACTTGAGGTAACGATCACGATTCACTCTGATCTTGTTGGGCTTACCGTTTTCTGGAAGCCATAAGTGAGACCAGTCCGTAGTGAAGTAACCATGTAGCTGCTCCGACCAGTCCCTGCTAAAAAATAGACCATACACTTCAGGAATATCTACCACAATTATATCAATAACCTGATGAACCTTTGGGTTAGACGATAATCTAATCAATACATCTTTTAGTTCGCCTATAACTTTTACATCCGATCGATCAAGTTGTATGATTTTCAAAGAAGATGGTTCCACTTCAGCATTAATTTTTTGGCAGACAAACCAAGGAATCACATTTGATGATGCTCCTGAGTCAACCATACAATTATGCACATTTCTGTCGAAGATCTCGAAAGTTAAAAGAAAAGGAGGTACATTCTTGCGAGTACTTAGAGTAGTAACTTGTGGTTTCTTACTCGCATTCTCTAATGCTACTTTATCTACATTATTTACATTATTATTTACAAGAGTCACAGAAAGGATTCCTTTATCTTGAGGATCAGGATTGTTTTTAGTGGAAGTCTTCTGCGACACTTTGCTTTGCACAACCTTATTACCATTTGAATTACCATTCTTGCCATTTTCTAAAATATTTTGCAATATCTTTTGTAACAAAAATGGAACCTTCAACAACTCATAAATAGAAATGTTAGCCCTTAATTTTTTAAGATCTTCAACAACATCATAATCTATTTTAGGGATGACATTACTCTGTTTTATTTCTGCTGATTTAGATGGCTTTGGAGGTGAAGTTGTAGTGTTTTCAGCAGGAGGTTTATTTGCTGTCTTACTCCTAGTGTTGTAAGGGTGAACAGTCTCAAAGTTAGCTTGAAAGATGCTATCCGAGAGGTGTCCAAAAATGTTTGGAGAAGACTCTTCTTCTTGAACTGTTTCCTGCTCTGCTTCCTCCTGAGGGATTTTAGGAGGCATCAAGTTATCTTGGGCTTCTAGTATTGTCTGAAGAGCACATTGCAAACTTTCTAGGTTCAAGCCTTCAGGGTTTGGATTGGGCTGGTTGGTGGGAAAAGGCTTTCGGAAAGGAGGTTTGTAGGGTCGTTTACTCGAGGAAGCTTCTTCAGTTGACCTTTTTAAATCTATAACTTGATTAGACAATTTTTGTACAACTTTAGTTAAATTTTCCAAATCATAGTTTTCAGGTTGTTTTTTGCTTTGTGTAGGTCTGGGGAGGATTTCAATCTTCTTTTTGGAAGAAGAAACAGTCTCAGTTTCGTTGCTAGAAGAGTCCTTAAGGCTAAGTATATCTTTTTCAATTTGAGTAGCCTCTTCGAAGGCTTCTAACAACGTGGCCTTTTTAGAACGTTTGACCCAAATAGCTATACTTTGATGTAGAGCTTTAGTGTAGTAAGCTATTACAAGACTCTCAGCAGGAATAGAATCTGCAGGGATTCAATTTTTAAGCGTTAAGAATATTTGATTAAAATCTTTAACTTTTTCCTTTGGGTTCATTTTTAAGCTTGAAAGATCCATGACTAAGACTTCCGGAGGTTTACCATCTCCGAATTTTTCCAAAAACATGATTCAAACTTTTCCCAAGACACTATTGTATGGGGTTGTTGGGAAAAGTACCAAGTGGATGCATTACCCTCAAAAGTATAAGGGAACAATCTGCAGACAACGTCTTCGTGTTCCACATTACGGAGTCTGATGGCTAACATAAATTTTTTGATATGATCTTCGGCTATCTATTTTGAATCGGGATCAAACTTAGGAAGCCATTTCTCCGGGTGCTTAGGTAAAGGGTGCTGGGCTCCAGGTACAACTACAACATCCTGGTC
>ML776812.1:96513-129163 GCA_009831015.1 Picea engelmannii
GTCTTCTTAAAAGTAAAGGGGGTAAAGTAATGGGGGAAATAAATTAAGCAAAACCCTTGGCTTTTAAATGATAAAGAAGAAATAAAAATTTATTAAAAGTATGGCAGTATAAAAGCTAGGAATAAAAATATATATATATATATCTATTGAAAAGATTAAAAATCCGCATTTATCTTTTGGTTTAAATAATAATAAAATAATAATAAAAGAAAGGAATAAAAATGGAATTAGAGAGACTAGAAATAAAGGAAACTTAATATGGGAAAGTAGGGGACATAGGGTAAAAAGCAAAAAGGAATCTGCATTTAAGGAGTTACTAATATTCAGAAACTTCAATTTAGAAAAGTGATTAAAAGCATGAGAGGGGATCTAGGAACCCTAGGAGTAATTTAAGGAGCGATTTTGGGGGAGTGAGGGATTTTAGTCTTTTAATTATTAAAAGAAATTAATTTTTGGAGAACCCTAGGGATGAGTGACACTTGGACGACGGAGATTGTTTAGAAGTTTGTCATTAAAAAATTAATTAATTAATGATTAGGAGAGTAGGTGGGTCTCAATTTTTCTATAAAAGAAGGGGAAAAGAAGGAAGAGGGAGGAACGGTTAGCGTAACGTTACGCTGTCAAATTGTGGTTTGACAAATTTCTTGTGAGGAGTTGGGTGTATCTTAGCTATGTTGGAGTGGTAGCTCAGCCATGGAGGCGAGCTGAGACACTAGTCTATCTCTGGTTCTTGTGTGGCCCCTTTGCGACTCAGGGGGCTAAGGGGGAAGCAGAGTACCCCTAGCGTTTGGCTGGGAGGTACCGGTGAGCCTTCTGCGGTCGGCGAGCGGAAGCGGCAAGGAGCACGGGACGCGACACGGAGCACGGGACGTCGTCCAAGGAAAGCGAATGGCAACGGTATGATTTTAATTGGTGAAGTATAATGCATTTTATCTTCGGCAAAGTTAATGTTATTGATATTATAGTATTCTGGAAATTGTATGAAAATACTACCATTCGCATCTGGACATTGTCTATAAGGTTATCACTTGCCTGCTGAAATTGTCGAATTTGACATCGTTGTACTCTGGAATGATCTGCGTTTTAATGCCTTAATGCTCTGTGTTTTTGCTGCAATTTGGGGCGTAATTGACCTGCGTCTAAAATACTTTATTGTTCTGCATTTTACCGAGATATGGGGCGATGTGTTTATCAGCGTTTAAATGTTTTAATGTCCTGCGTTTTGCCGATATCTTGGGCATTTTTATCTTCCAATGTTTGCGTTGGGCAGTAGGTATTGGGCATTTTTGTCCATTGGGGCGTTTTATTGATTTATGTGGTTGGGCGTTTGTTTTATGCATGGGCGTTCGCTTGTTATGGGCTTTTGTTATTGCTTGGATGATTTTATATCCACAGACTGCAACTTGATTCAGTGCGTTTTGTTGGGTTAATGGTCGATTTTGTTTTACACAGTGAGTTCCTTCAATGGTCGAATTTATATTGTACAGTGAGCCTTCCTTCATTGGCGATTTTACATTGGTCGTTGGGTCCTGGATTTGGGCGTTAGGGCACCGTTACTGGGCGTATTTTTTTTGGCTCTGTAATTTGGCGTTTCTGCCACTGCGTGGAGTGTATGTGTAGACTGTTACAATGGGCATTTCGCACTCTGGTGTGGAGCGTGGTTGTAACTAGTACCTTGGGCATTTGCCATTGTCAAGAGGCGCATTGGTTACCTTTAGGGTGTGTATATAGTTTCGTTGGGTTATAGTTGTATACAGTTGCACTATGGGCGTTTTCCACTGTCCAAGAGGTGTGTTGGTCACTGTCATTAGGGCGTGTATACAGTTCATTTTGGTAACAGCTGTATATAGTGCTTTATGGGCGTTTTCCACTGTTCAAAGGCGTGCTGGGTTGCTGTCATTTGGGCATTTTTACCATTGCGTTGATTGGTATACAGTTGCGTTTGATTTTGTCTACAGCGGTCGTGGATGAAGAATGGAAATTTCTTTAACTATTGTCTGGATTGGCGTGAGATGTTGTAAAGCTTGACCATTGCATGTCGCTGCTAATCTTATAGCGGATTGCTGCAAGAGATTGTTGCATTTATAATAATGACAGATTGCAGAGTAACAGGACCCTTACAATTGCTAGTTCTCGTTCCCTACTTAAATGCTGAAGTCGACTATTGAATGTTGCGTTTAAAATTTAAATATTAATGGGTAATGCAATAGAATGGGGCGTGAAAAAAATGCTACTTTCATTCCATAATTAAATGTTGTAAGTAATTATTCGAATGCTGTAATTAATAACCAACAATTAAATGTTGTAATCCGGTTTAAAATTTGCCTTTACTAATTCGGATATAAATTGTTATTTCTGAATCGATGTCACCTACTTGTGAGGAATTTCCATATATCGACATCCTCAATTAACTGATTACCTGTACTTCTTGTCATCTGTAATATTGACATCTTGACATTCCAAATTTTGGCCTTTTTAATTGTTGTCATTTAGAATTTTATTGCTAAAGATTGCCATATTTAAATATGATGTATGTGGTTATTCATTGATATCCCCTGCAACAGTTATAAAGTAATTCCATAATATGGACTCCCTTAAATAACAATTGTCCTAATGATTGGCAACATTAATATTAATATTAATGGCTGGGCATTTCCCAATACTGCCTTTTTATTTATTATCATTTTAAATTTTAACATTTTATAGATTGCCAGCTTGATTAGGATGTATATGGATATTCTCAATTTGATGTTCCTATATTTATGATGTTATTTATATATATTAACATTTGTAATTAATGGTGAAGTGTAGGAATAAATAAAACAAAAAGGGGTATTCATCTTACTAACAATTTACCATAGGTAGATAAGTCTCTAATAATGGTATTGACCATATCCTTTTTAACTATATCCTTTATTGCAAGAGAAAAAGTAATTCCTATCTTCGACCTTGAATACGATTTGAATTACAAGTTCCTTGATTTGGTTATCGAGGTAACACCTCGAATGTTATATTACCATAATTGTAAAGAGAAGCCTTCCCATATTTTGACTTTTATTTATTGATTATTTTTATTGACATTTTCAACACTGTTATTCTGTCAGTTTCGAATATTGTCCTTCTTAAAAAGTGTCATTTAGATATGGGTATTTTTCCACTTTTAAGGGTGAGGTTATATGGTATTCCATTGGGATGTTACCTAGAATTAAGATGTCTTTGCTATATTGCTAAATATTGACTTATTAGTAAATAGTTACATTTAGTTGTAATCATTCTTAAATTTTGTTATATTATAAGATTGCCGTTTTTAAAATTATGATGTGTATTGTATTTCAAATTAAGATTCCTATAATCATGATGCTATGTCCATATAGGATCCTCTCTAAATAAATTGCTATCTTTAATTATTGTTATTTTAAGTATGGATAGTGTCACATCCACTAATGCCCTTTTTAACCTTGTCATTCAATTTTGTTATTTTAGGTGGCCATTTTAATTTATGTTGGATGTTGTTTCTCCAATTGATTTTACCTAAGTACGACCTCATTTTTAGTGCATTACTATTGGACCTTAGTGAATGATTTAATCTTGTAAGGTCATTATTAAATTAGCGGTTGTAGCAAATAACGTAGCATATAAGAGGTATGATAATTGTAAAGTCATGGTCCGGATTGTGATACAATGATAGAAAGTTAATGTTTCATGACAACGATATTGTAATTATTAATTATTGATTAATAACATGGGTGGTGCGATAACCTGAAATTCGTACCTTAAATTATCCCAGTTAGTATATTAGGGTGGTTGTTCATGTAAATAATGTTGAATTTGGGTTCTGTTGTCGGAGTCCTCTTGTCACTCGCCTTCCGTAAGGAGCGCAGTTGTTCTTCTTATGTATGTTGTACTTGATTGTGGTCAGTTGGTTGCTTGGTCTGTTGTGTCGGGTGGGATGTAGACACCTCCATGTTCCTCAGAACAGTCGCCAGCCCTGAGACCTTAAATGGTTAAAATCGATGGGAACCTGGGCTTGAGCGTTGCTTATGTGTCTTGGAGGTCCTAACCATTGCAGGGTAGGACAAGCGGGAGGTCAGTCGCATTTAGAAGTTAGTTTTACTTCGTTGTGTGATCATCATTTATGCATTGGTTACGTGTCGTGCGTCCTGGTCATCTTCTTATGTTCTTCCTGGTTGCGTCGTATTCGTCGTCGGGTGGCGACGCAAAGTCGAATGGGTTGTTGTTGTTTCCTGGTACACCCGCACACACACACTTTTAAAAACAAAAAAAAAATAAAAAAATTTGCACCTATTATTGGAGTGGTTGTCGTAACGGGGCGGTTCATTACATATGGTATCAGAGCGGGTTCGACCTGCAACTTGGGATTCACTACGAGTTCCATTGACATGATTATGTTGATTATGCTGTCGCTGATGGTGTTGATTGTTGTGTGCAGGTAATCATGGTTAGAGGATGTCACGGAGGCAGACGACGGGGTGCTAGGGGAGGAGGCATGACGCCTCCAGCAGCATCCACGCCTGAGGGGTCTAACCCCCAGGGAGGCGAGCAGGTCCTTGGACAAGAGCAGATCACAGTTGTCGATGTTGTGGGGATGATGAGGTCCTTCCAGCGCATGTACGAGGCATTAATCAGTAGATTATACGGAGATGAGGCCAGGGCGCCGACACCTGCTGAGGTTCCACCGCACGCACCGGCCGTTATAGGTAGCATTCACCGTGAACTCGAGAAGGTGAAATTTCTCGAGTTCTTTGGTGCCCCGGATGGTGCAGCCTCCGAGCCATGGTTGGAGAATATGGCGATGTGCTTCACACTTCGCGATTATACCTCCAACATGAAGGTCCGCATGGCGGTATTCCAACTAAAGGGGAGCACTCTTCTATGGTGGAAGACGCTCCTACTGCAGCTGAACATGGTCGTCGAAGATGTGTCATGGGAACTGTTCGAGGAACGGTTCCGGGAGAGGTATCTCTCAGAGGAATTCATTGAGCACCAGCTCAATGAGTTCAACACATTACGACAGGGAGGTCGTACGGTACCCGAGTACGAGGCACGTTTTATGGAGCTGCTCCGGTATGCTTTGCATCTGAACACTGAGAAGCTCAAGGTCAACAGGTTTGTGTTTGGCCTTAACGACAGCCTGCATGCAAAGGTTAGGATTCTGGTGCCTCAAACCTTGCACGACGTCGTCCAAAAGGCCCTCATAGCAGAGGAGGAGCTTATCAGCGGGGGTCAGACCAGGACTCCAGCGAGACTTGCAGGGCAGGGTTCATCTGGTACACCGCAGCATTAGAACCCAGAGAGACATACGCTGAGGTATCGTGGTTCCTAGAGGGGATCCGCGTTCACTACACCTCAACGACTGCCACCTCAGTAGCGGACACCTTACCAAGGACCACAGCAGCAGCAGCAGCGTCGCCCGCAACAACAGTTTAGGCCTGTTCAGCAGAACAGACCAGGTTTGCAGGCCAGTAGGCCATCAATTTCTACTTCAGGTACCAGGACTACTGGGCCGAAGAAGGGGTTTTGGACGTGTGGGGAGCCACACTACCAGTGCGACTGTCCTGTGGAGAGGACCACGACGTCTGGATCAGCCGGACCTGCTACAGTGGGAGATATGGGCAAGTCCCATCGGATTCATGCAGCGGTGAATAACCGCCAGGAAGAGCACCAGTCGACTGTGCTCGAGACGACAGGTACTGTCACTGACCAGACCCTTAGTATTTTGATAGACCCAGGTGCTACTGAGAGTTTTATTTTTGGTGCAGCGTTGAAAAGGATTAAGGTAAACGCAGTCGAACAGGACGATTTTAGCTTCATAGAGATGGCTTCAGGAGCGAAATAGAAGGTCCGAGGAAAGGTTATGGGTTGTGCCCTTAACCTGGGAGAGTTTTCCACAAGGGTCAAATTATACGTCATGATCTTAGGATCTTATGACGTCGTGATCGGCATGGATTGGTTGGAATTGCATGAGGCGATACTCAACTGTAAGACGAAATGGTTGAGCTTAGTCGATGATGAAGGACAGAGACGTGTTATAGTAGGACGGAACCAGGGAGTATCCCTGAGGTTCGTCTCTTCCTTACAGTTACGGAAGAGTATGCGCAAGGGGTGCAAGCTTTATGCGATCCTTGCGGTCAACGAAAAGGGAGTAGCAGAAGGTCTAGAACACCTTCTGGTGGTGAAGGAGTTTGCGGACGTATTTCCAGAAGAGTTGCGTGGGATGCCACCGGAAAGAGAATTGGAGTTTACTATAGACCTAAAACCGGGGACTGAACCGATAGCGAGAACGCCTTATCGGATGTCGAACCCGGAGTTGCAAGAGTTAAAAATGAAACTGAAGGAGTTGTTGGATCTAGGACTGATACGTCCTAGTGTGTCACCATGGGGTGCACCCGTTATTTTCATTTGGAAGAAGGACGGATCATGGAGGCTTTGCATTGACTATCGTCAACTAAACAAGGCTACGATAAAAAATCAGTACCCCTTACCAAGAATTGACGATCTGTTTGATCAAATGAAGGGGGCGATGGTGTTCTCTAAGATCGACTTGCGATCATGGTATCACCAGTTATGGATCAAGGAGGATGACATCCCTAAGATCGCTTTTAAGACAAGATTTGGACATTACGAATTTACTGTTTTACCGTTTGGACTGACAAACGCCCCAGGGGTATTTATGAACTTGATGAACGGGGTGTTCCACGAGTACCTGGACAAGTTCGTCCAAGTATTCATTGACGATATTTTGATCTACTCTCGGACGACGGAGGAGCATGACGAGCACTTGCGCTTGGTACTACAATGTTTATGAGAATATAAATTATATGGGAAGCTGTCCAAATGCTCTTTTTATCAATCCAAGATTCACTACTAAGGGCATTTGATCTCCGACGAAGGTATCGCCGTGGATATAGCCAAGGTTGAGGCTATTATGGAATGGCCTGCACTGACGAATGTCACAGAAGTGCGTAGTTTTATGGGTTTAGTGGGATACTATCGACGGTTTGTCGAGGGATTTTCGAAGATAGCAGGTCCGATCACAAAGTTGTAGAAGAAAAACAAGAAGTTTGTGTGGACAGAGAAATGCGCAGAAGCATTTAGGAGGCTTAAGGAGTTGTTGAAAACAACAATGATACTAAAGGTCCCTGACATGGATGTAGACTTCTTGGTATGCATTGACGCATCCAAAGAAGGTTTAGGTGGAGTCTTGATGCAAGACGGACGAGTGATCGCTTACATTTCGAGGAAACTAAGAAGGCATGAGGAAAACTACGCGACGCATGATTTGGAGTTATTAGCCATATTATATGACTTAAAGGTATGGAGACACTACCTTGTTGGACGAAAATTTGAATTAAAGACTGATCATTGTGGATTACAACACATTTTTACGCAAAGCGACCTGAACGTGTGACAACGGCGTTGGTCGGAATTGCTTAGCGAGTACGACTTCGAGATTACTTACATAAAGGGAACCGTGAACCGAGTGGCGGATGCTTTGAGTCGGATGCCACACAGCTTTTCGATGTTACCTCTTCAAACGAATCTACGTGAGAAGATTCTCACTTTACAACGGGACGATGACTGGTACAAGGAAGTCAAGGATTTTATCGGACACAACACTATGATGGTACCACAATATGAGGGATTTACCTTTGACAGCGATGGGTTATTGATATTTAGAGGTCGGATTTATGTACCACCAAACGACGAGTTGAGGATGTTGATCCTGAGCGAGGCTCATAGAGCAGTTTACATGGCTCACCCGGGAGTTACGAAGATGAGGGCAGACCTTAAGCCCTTGTTCTTTTGGAAAGGAATGAAGGCCGACATAGTCAACTTTGTGGCTAGATGTCTCAAGTGTTAGCAGGTAAAGGCTGAACATAGACACCCGACAAGATTACTACAACCCCATGCCATTTCGGAATCGAAATGGGAAGTCATTTCGATGGATTTTAATGTTGGATTGCCACTGATGGCAAGGAGACACGACTCGATTTTTGTAGTAGTTGACACTCTGAAAAAGAGTGCTCACTTTATTCCGGTGCGTATGACGTATCAGGCACCTGACATAGCGAGAGTTTTCATCAGTGAGATTGTGAGGCTGCATGGCGTGCCTAAGAAGATTATATCTGATCGCGGATCAGTGTTTACTGGACGATTTTGGACGAGTTTCTAAGAGGCCTTGGGAACTCAACTAAAATTTAGTATTGCGTATCACCCAGAGATTGATGGACAGACAGAACGAACGAACCAAACCTTGGAAGACATGTTGCGCATGTATGTGATGGACCAACAAAAATGTTGGGAGGAATTCTTGCCTCTAGTAGAGTTCGCTTATAACAACAGTTACCAAAGCACCATTAAGATGGTTCCTTTTGAGTTTCTTTATGGGCGACCATGTTGGATGCCCTTGAGTTGGGATCGGCTTGAGGATAGGATCCTAGTGGGACCAGAAGCGATCCAAGAGATGGAAGAGAAAATGCAAACCATAAGACAAAGGATAAAAGAAGTGCAGGATCGACAGAAGAGTTATGCTGACGCGCACCGAGTCGACCGTAGTTACGAGGTCGGCGATCGAGTCTTCTTGCGGGTAAAACCAAGTAAGAGTTCGATCAAGTTTGGAAAGGGAGCTAAACTCTCTCCTAGGTTTGTGGGACCTTTCGAGATTGTGGAGAGAAAGGGGCCCGTGGCCTATCGACTAGCCTTGCCTGATTCCTTGAGGCTTATGCACGATGTTTTTCATGTATTTGTTTTGAGACATTATGTTAGTGATCCTACACACGTGATTGACATGAGTTCCTTGCAAGTTTCGGACGAGGGAGCGCTCACGGCTGAGCCAGTCCGCATTTTAAATCATCGCATTCGACAGTTACGACGTCGAACGATAGGTTAGGTCAAGGTATAGTGGGACAATTATAGTCCGCACTCGGCGACCTGGGAGGATGCATATGATATGCGACAACAGTTTCCATTTTTCTTTGATAGATAGACTTATGATACTGTGATGTTTATGATATTATGGTACTTTTATTTCGGAATTTATACTGAGAAACTTCGGGATGAAGTTTAGACCAAGAGGGGGTGTATGTAACATCCCGCTCTGGTGCACTTACCAAACTTATTCTTTGAGGACACTTTCTCGCAAGTGATCTGGATTTTATGATGATGAACTTTTTCCTTGATTATGATGCATTAAGTTATATGACAGGATGTTTTTTTCTACGTTGATGTAGATAGGTGTTGCTGACTCAGTTTCATTGAGTGTGCAGGGTTTCGGACCTTGAGGATGTAGAGGCATCGGTGGAACTCCCTTGGACTTCGGATTGAGTCAGGGAGTTGGCTATTTGGGTCGTTTCACTTACGGTGATATTGTTTTGTTTTGATGATATGCTATTGATTTTATGATATGTGGTTGACATGATCTGACATGGTGGTTGATGATGTAGGCTGACGATAGCTTGCCGACCAAGACTCACATATGGAGTAAAGGGGCCACACATGAGTTCCAGAGAGACTGAGGGAGAGGTGTGGACAACAACCCTGCCACAACCTACTAGCACTCCCGCCGTGGCTCGAACTGTAGGTTAACAATTACCTAGTTCGAGAGGATCCACGATGCCGTGAGGGAAGACTGCGACAGTCGCTCATGATGATTCTAAGGGGTGCGCAATAAGGCGGGGGCCTTATTCCTTAGAGCCCTTAGTCTCCCACAAGCTCACCTGGCGGATTGTTGACTCCAGGGGTTATAGAGTCTACCAATCTGTCAAGCCAACGAGTGGCACCCTTGGAGCACGTGGTGCATCTTGAAGGGCACGTCGCGCAAAGAAATGAAAATCAACGAGTGGCACCCTTGGAGCACGTGGTGCATCCTGAAGGGCACGTTGCGCAACTGAAGCAAACAAGGCGAGTGGCACCCTTGGAGCACGTAGTGCATCCTGAAGGGAACGTCGCATTGATGATAAGGATGAGACAACCTAGATGACCCTAGACGTTAACGCCTGATAAAATTTAAAAAAAATGACTCCCCTAATTAAATTGTCGCCCTGTTCAAATCAAAACCTAAATTAAAACATCTCTAAGATAAATTTGACCAGCCCTAAGAAAAGATCCTACAAAAATAAACCTAGGGCGTAAACTAAAACCCACCTAGGTGTTAATTAAAGTCTTCTTAAAAGTAAAGGGGGTAAAGTAATGGGGGAAATAAATTAAGCAAAACCCTTGGCTTTTAAATGATAAAGAAGAAATAAAAATTTATTAAAAGTATGGCAGTATAAAAGCTAGGAATAAAAATATATATATATATCTATTGAAAAGATTAAAAATCTGCATTTATCTTTTGGTTTAAATAATAATAAAAGAAAGGAATAAAAATGGAATTAGGGAAACTAGAAATAAAGGAAACTTAATATGGGAAAGTAGGGGACATAGGGTAAAAAGAAAAAAAGAATCTTCATTTAAGAAGTTACTAAAATTCAGAAACTTCAATTTAGGAAAGTGATTAAAAGCATGAGAGGGGATCTAGGAACCCTAGGAGTAATTTAAGGAGCGATTTTGGGGGAGTGAGGGATTTTAGTCTTTTAATTATTAAAAGAAATTAATTTTTGGAGAACCCTAGGGATGAGTGACACTTGGACGACAGAGATTGTTTAGAAGTTTGTCATTAAAAAATTAATTAATTAATGATTAGGAGAGTAGGTGGGTCTCAATTTTTCTATAAAAGAAGGGGAAAAGAAGGAAGAGGGAGGAACGGTTAGCGTAATGTTACGCTGCCGAATTGTGGTTTGATGGATTTCTTGTGAGGAGTTGGGTGTATCTCAGCTATGTTGGAGTGGTAGCTCAGCCGTGGAGGAGAGCTGAGACACTAGTCTATCTCTGGTTCTTGTGTGGCCCCTTTGCGGCTCAGGGGGCTAAGGGGGAAGCAGAGTACCCCTAGCGTTTGGCTGGGAGGTACCGGTGAGCCTTCTGCAGTCAGTGAGCGGAAGCGACAAGGAGCGTGGGACGCGGCACGGAGAACGGGACGTCATCTGAGGAAAGCGAACGACAACGGTATGATTTTAATTGGTGAAGTATAATGCATTTTATCTTCGACAAATTTAATTTTATTGATATTATAGTATTCTGGAAATTGTATGCAATTACTACCATTTGCATCTGAACATTGTCTATAAGGTTATCACTTGCCTGCTGAAATTGCCGAATTTGACATCGTTGTACTCTGGAATGATCTGCGTTTTAATGCCTTAATGCTCTGTGTTTTTGCTGCAATTTGGGGCGTATTGACCTGCGTCTAAAATACTTTATTGTTCTGTGTTTTACCGAGATATGGGGCGATGTGTTTATCAGCGTTTAAATGTTTTATTGTCCTGCGTTTTGCCGATATCTTAGGCGTTTTTATCTTCCAATGTTTGCGTTGGGCAGTAGGTATTGGGAATTTTTGTCCATTGGGGCGTTTTATTGATTTCTGTGGTTGGGCGTTTGTTTTATGCATGGGCGTTCACTTGTTATGGGCTTTTGTTATTGCTTGGATGATGTTATATCCACGGACTGCAACTTGATTCAGTGCGTTTTGTTGGGTTAATGGTTGATTTTGTTTTACACAGTGAGTTCCTTCAATGGTCGAATTTATATTGTACAGTGAGCCTTCCTTCATGGGCGATTTTACATTGGTCGTTGGGTCCTGGATTTGGGTGTTTGGGCACCGTTACTGGGCGTATTTTTTTTGGCTCTGTAATTTGGCATTTCTGCCACTGCGTGGAGTGTATGTGTAGACTGCTACAATGGGCATTTCACACTCTGGTGTGGAGCGTGGTTGTAACTGGTACCTTGGGCGTTTTCCATTGTCAAGAGGCGCGTTGGTTACTATCTTTAGGGTGTGTATACAGTTTCGTTGGGTTACAGCTGTTTACAGTTGCGCTATGGGCGTTTGCCACTGTCCAAGAGGCGTGTTGGTCACTGTCATTGGGGCGTGTATACAGTTTGTTTTGGTAACAGCTGTATACAGTGCTTTATGGGCGTTTGCCACTGTTAAAAGGCATGCTGGGTTGCTGTCATTTGGGCGTTTTTACCATTGCGTTGATTGGTATACAGTTGCGTTTGATTTTGTCTACAACTGTCGTGGCTGAAGAATGGAAATTTATTTAACTATTGTCTGGATTGGCATGAGATGTTGTAAAGCTTGACCATTGCATGTCGCTGCTAATCTTATAGCGGATTGCTGCAAGGGATTGTTGCATTTATAATAATGATAGGTTGCAGAGTAACAAGACCCTTACAATTGCTGGTTCTCGTTCCCTACTTAAATGCTGAAATCGACTATTGAATGTTGCGTTTAAAATTTAAATATTAATGGGTAATGCAATAGAATGGGGCGTGAAAAAAATGCTACTTTCATTTCATAATTAAATGCTGTAAGTAATTATTCGAATGCTGTAATTAATAACCAACAATTAAATGCTGTAATCCAGTTTAAAAGTTGCCTTTACAAGTTGCCTTTACTAATTCAGATATAAATTGTTATTTCTGAATCAATGTCACCTACTTGTGAGGAATTTCCATATATCGACATCCTCAATTAACTGATTACCTGTACTTCTTGTCATCTGTAATATTGACAGCTTGACATTCCGAATTTTGGTCTTTTTAATTGTTTTCATTTAGAATTTTATTGCTAAAGATTGCCATATTTAAATATGATGTATGTGGTTATTCATTGATATCCCCTGCAGCAGTTATAAAGTAATTCCATAATATGGACTCCCTTAAATAACAGTTGTCCTAATGATTGGCAACATTAATATTAATATTAATGGATGGGCATTTCCCAATACTGCCTTTTTATTTATTATCATTTTAAATTTTAACATTTTATAGATTGCTAGCTTGATTAGGATGTATATGGATATTCTCAATTTGATGTTCCTATATTTATGATGTTATTTATATATATTAACATTTGTAATTAATGGTGAAGTGTAGGAATAAATAAAACAAAAAGGGGTATTCAACTTACTAACAATTTATCATAGGTAGATAAGTCTCTAATAATGGTATTGACCATATCCTTTTTAACTATATCCTTTATTGCAAGAGAAAAATTAATTCCTATCTTCGACCCTGAATACGATTTGAATTACAAGTTCCTTGATTTGGTTATCGTGGTAACACCTCGAATGTTATATTACCATAATTGTAAAGAGAAGCCTTCCCATATTTTGACTTTTATTTATTGATTATTTTTATTGACATTTTCAACACTGTTATTTTGTCAGTTTCGAATATTGTCCTTCTTAAAAAGTGTCATTTAGATATGGGTATTTTGCCACTTTTAAGGGTGAGGTTATATGGTATTCCATTGGGATGTTACCTAGAATTAAGATGTCTTTGCTATATTGCTAAATATTGACTTATTAGTTAATAGTTACATTTAGTTGTAATCATTCTTAAATTTTGTTATATTATAAGATTGCCCTTTTTAAAATTATGATGTGTATTGTATTTCAAATTAAGATTCCTATAATCATGATGCTATGTCCATATAGGAGCCTCTCTAAATAAATTGCTATCTTTAATTATTGTTATTTTAAGTATGGATAGTGTCACATCCACTAATGCCCTTTTTAACCTTGTCATTTAATTTTGTTATTTTAGGTGGCCATTTTAATTTATGTTGTATGTTGTTTCTCCAATTGATTTTACCTAAGTACGACCTCATTTTTAGTGCACTACTATTGGACCTTAGTGAATGATTTAATCTTGTAAGGTCATTATTAAATTAGCGTTTGTAGCAAATAACGTAGCATATAAGAGGTATGATAATTGTAAAGTCATGGTCCGGATTGTGACACAATGATAGACAATTAATGTTTCATGACAGCGATATTGTAATCATTAATTATTGATTAATAACATGGGTGGTGCGATAACCTGAAATCCGTACCTTAAATTATCCCAGTTAGTATATTAGGGTGGTTGTTCATGTAAATAATGTTGAATTTGGGTTCTGTTGTCGGAGTCCTCTTGTCACGTGCCTTCCGTAAGGAGTGCAGTTGTTCTTCTTATGTATGTTGTACTTGATTGTGGTCAGTTGGTTGCTTGGTATGTTGTGTCGGGTGGGATGTAGACACCTCCATGTTCCTCAAAACAGTCGCCAGCCCTGAGACCTTAAATGGTTAAAATCGATGGGAACCTGGGCTTGAGCGTTGCTTATGTGTCTTGGAGGTCCTAACCATTGCAGGGTAGGACGGGCGGGAGGTCAGTCGCATTTAGTAGTCAGTTTTACTTCGTCGTGTGATCATCATTTATGCATTGGTTATGTGTCGTGCGTCCTAGTCATCTTCTTATGTTCTTCCTGGTTGCGTTGTATTCGTCGTCGGGTGGTGACGCAGAGTCGAATGGGTTGTTGTTGTTTCCTGGTACACCCGCACACACACACTTTAAAAAAAAAAAAATAAAAAAAAATGCACCTATTATTGGAGTGGTTGTCGTAATGAGGCGGTTCGTTACAATCACAATCATAATCCATTTGTTGTGGCTATAAAAATGCAGCATAAGATTCACGTCGTTTTAATTAAATGCAAAGATGGAAAGACTGTTACGATCATGGGTAAATATAACAACATCAACCAAAATTTTCCATACATTTCAATCGTTGGGCATTATACAATCAACAGACAGGGTCAAATGATGATCACAACCATCACCAAGTCGACAGAAAAGATAATTACAAACTGGGCGATCAATAGAAACAAATCGTGACTAAGTTAAATATAGGATAACAGTGAATCCAATCTCGTTTTACAAATCAACTTGTAACTGAATATTCGTTGCCATTACAAATCTAATCGAATCATAATCGAGCTAATGGTAAACTATCAAGATTAACAGACTGGGTTGTAACTGTTATGAATTGAATTCATTCGCGATTTGGGTAAATTTATACAGCATCCTGTTAATAATAATCCAAACGGTATTTGAGTTGGTCAAAAAGCCATATAGACATAAGACCGTAACAGTTGACCATATTACAATCGTTACCAATCATAGTGCATATGTTATAACGAAGCCAACACGAAAATGTGATCGTGTTCAGAATCAATATAGGAGAAACAACTTGCGTTTATGACTCCAATTGACAGATCATTCTTTTAGCTAAAATCAAACAACTCAAATCCAAATCAAATCAAATCGGATCGATTAAAATCTAATTGAAACTAAACAGAATTCCATTCATTCAAAGAAAGGTTGAGTATATAATGTAACGAAACCAATCAATGCTGAACAGAGCTATTCAAACCAAACTTGAATTGTTATATAAACTCATACTATTTACAAAAATGATTGATCTTACACATACCTGTGTGACGAGGCTATCCAATTACGCCAGCTTAGAATTCACCACTGCTGTAGCTGATTCCACATTTTTGAATAAGATGGAGCATGTCGTTCTTTGTCTTTTATCAGTGGCCTGCAACTCAGCCTTTTGGCAGGTAAGCAGTGTTACCTGGTCTTCCAAAGATTTAATCTTTGACTGTAGCATAGGCACATCGAGATAATATCTCTCTAACCACGAGCCGCACTGATCACAGGGTGGCACAATAGACTTTGACAGAGCAGGAGAGGTTTTAGATACATGACCGGGGTTTTCACATGGCAGCTTAATGCCAGGGTAATTGGGGTCGTTTTGCAAACAAGGTGGCAGGTTCGAAACGAAGTCGTATGATGGTTTGTCACACAGACCTTCCGAATAGGGATACTCACTTGCCAAAAAACGTTCAACCTCTGAATCAAAGTCTTCACTAAGAACAATAGGGTTAGGATTGACAGGGGGTTTGGGTTTATTCCTTTCCATACGAGAGATTAGACGGGCAGTCTTTTTGCCTTTGGCATTTGCAATAGGTTTAGCTTTAGACCTTTTAGCCACAAGCTTAGCAGTCTCAGCATCCTTAGTCATAGAATGGGGTAGGTCGATAGGTGAGTCGGGTAAGGGTTTAGGTAATAGAACACTGTAGGGTACCGGGGGCACAGACTTATCCTCGGACACCACAGGTTTGTCAACCTGTGGTGGATTTGAATCCACAAAATTATTGCGCACATGAAAATCATCCCAACAGTCTCGGTGTAACCCCAGATAACAACCAACAATCATTTTAACCAGCCTATAGTGAAAGAGGCTACTGTCAGCCTGGTTCCTTTTATATTTATTAGACATTTTGAACAGGATCCTATGCAGTTAGTATGGCATGTTAAGCTCGAAACCCATAAAAACCATAATTAGACGAAGGTGGTGTAAGAAAAAAAACCCACACCGACCCTCGCAGGTGATGAACTGCTTGATAATCATCAACAAGTCATGCCATCGCTACTTTAGCATGGTCACGGTCAAACCATTGTCACAGGAGATAACCTTACGCGACTGAAAGAGCAAAGTCCAAGGGACTTCTTCTACCTTGTAGTTTTTGGACCACCTCTGCCCGGTGATAGGCAGACCTGTAACTAAACTGAGAAATTGCTCATCAATTTGCAATTGAACATCCCCGACCTTGGCTCGACAGCCATCAAAGGTCAATGTGAATTTCCTAGCAATGTCGAGGTTAAAACCATCAAATTTCTGTATGAACGAGAGCCACCCGAACTTCTCAAGGTCACCACGGGCACTGTCGAACATCAACAGGGCCTGGCTACCATTCAGTTCAGCCCTCACGACTGGAGCCATGGTGCAGGCGTATGGTAAGGGTTTGGGTCGAAAACACCAACACACAGAATAGAGTCATACGGTGTAACCACTATGGACGATGAAAAGGGAAAACATTAATGTGTGCATGCGAGGGTGGTGGGATTACTCACTGCCATGCAAAGAAGTAATGACAAAGTACAACCTCCATTCAATCAATCAAAACGTAGTTCAAACCATGTTAATCGGCCAACTCAAAAATCAAATGGTAGATAACATACCAATGCGCCAATGTATTATTTCAAACCATAAATAATCAATGTGAAATGAAACCCATATGTTTAGCCCTCGCGCCATTGCACAATCAAACATTTTAATCAAAGGCTTTAAAAATTGTGACAATCGTATCCATAAAATCGACAAGGCAAGAGTTATAACAATAAGGATCACATCATATATATATAACCAAAATTAAACCATGACCCCTATGTAATTCAATAACTAGGGAAGTTTCAAATGATATAAATCTTATATGCTCAATGCCTTACCAGTTTAAGTGTTATGCAACCAGAAATGTCCAAAGAGGCAAAGTTTGAAAATTCATTTAACCACATAATAATAAACCAAAGGTGAGTGCCATTCAGGATATCAATGAGAAGATCATGCCATTTCAAATAACGATGGAAGAGTTTTCACACTTACAGTCGTGAAAACTAAATGGAGACCAATTTGCAAATGCCACAAAGAATAAAAATATCGTTTATTTGCAAAATGCGTTGATAATTTTAAGTTCAGAAGACAAAGGTGTAGGCAGCTTATAGGGAAATTGAAAAAATTGAATTGGCTGCCAACAGTCCCCTATTTACTGGAGATTCATTTAAAATATCTCCAAATTGCTATGAATGACAATAAAAACTCGATTATTTCTATAGATACAATGATATCTAAATCTAAAATTAGAAGTAAACTATCCTAAAATGCGTAAAAAATTTACTAACTAGAACACATACTAATCTGTTGTTCAGGTCATCATTCTGAATGACCTTCTTCCAACCATCATGGAATTTTTTTTCATACTCCTTAAGATCTTATAATGACATGGTATTTAACTCCGCATTTATTTTATAAAGAAATATGTCTCGGGAATTGGCTTCCACTCTCCGACGGTTCAAGCCAACATCAACACCATAAAAAATCACTTCCAAATTTTCCCCGATTGCATTCTTAGCCTCTTTGTCAACTTATGATGAAGCTCACAACTCTGAATGTGAATAAAATGCCCCTTTTGGGTGATATACTAAATCTTGTGGAGGCCTTGACAATGTTGCATTTCGATATGCCCATTTTCGATCATATGTCGATCCTTTACTAGTCTCATAATAATCAGATGGTAGACTAGTATTATCAGGGTGCATGTCCATGAAAAACTCTGCATAAAAGTGTCTTTTAAAATAGTGTGGAACCTCATCGTTCCATGAAAATTCCCCATTTGCTACCAAAAATCTGTTATATAGATGTCCTACAATGTCAGAGTGCTTAAAATATTTCACCTTCAACATCTTCCGCTTTGGCCCATCTTTGAAATTGAACTTTGAAATTGTGTTTTCTTTTGAAACTTTATTTTTTACTGCCTCCCATTTATTAGGGCCCATCACCTCTGACTTTCTCCACCTCATTAGATTGACACAACTGTTAGTGGTTGGCCCCATCTTTTGATATGCGCCCATAAAGTTTTGCAATGAATGCAAAACAATCTGCAAACTTTGTTTACTCTCCCGAGGGAGTTCCAAGACCTCCAAATCATTTTCCAACCTCCTTTTAACACCTGAACCTCAATCAAGGGTCATTTCTTCAGTAATCCCTTCTTAAGTAAGTTCATCACCGACATATGAAGGATAGGTGGATGTAGGCATGAAATCTTTTGTTTCTTGATAACGCAGCCTCCTAAATCCACCTTCACCCTCTGCACCAACATTAAAATCTTCGTGACACCCACTCTCTCTTTCATTGTCATCCTTTTCTATAAACTCATTGTCTACACACACATTTGAAAGTAATTACAACATTTAACTTGACATAAATTTAAATATAGAAAAATACAACAAAAATTAACAAAATCAAAGAAAATTACCAAAAATGTTCTCTTGTCCTGAGGTATTCCCTACATTCTCAAGTGTAGGAGTATCAATCCACAAACTATCTAAGAATGATGCATCCATAGAACTTTCTTTATCACATTTTGCAGTTGATCTTTTCACAGACTCTTTTGATAATCTCCTCTGATGAGATTGTCGTTGGTGACTCAGAGTCTCAATCGAAGAAGGAGTTCCTCTTCTTCCTCCTTGAGAGAGCCTAGAGAGTTTACGAGGAATTTTTGGAGAATCCCGTGTTGACATCTCTCCTCAATATATACCCTTTGGAAATTCATGAAAATTTAAGCACAAGACAAGTATGAGTTAAGATCCCCAACATTGACTAAGAAAAATTATGAAGAAAGAAAAAAAAAGAAGACAAAATTAATAGAAATGTTCTTTATGTTAGACACAATTATAATAGGGTGATGCATAACTCCACTACCCATGCCCATTTCAAATATATTTTGGTTTCTTAATATTATCACAAATAACCTTGGTAAATCCACCAAGAGTACATGGGTCAAAGTCTGGTAATGGAGTAGTGGTTATCTATATAGACAATCAGATTTCATGCATCCAACATGTATGGAGCACAATCCATGAAAATAAACAGTTAACTTTACGCCATGTTTCCTTGGATGGAAGAAATATTCCATCTACAAAGCAATGGCACTAAGTATGAACAGGCCTGTATTACACTTGGGGAGGGAATTAATAGATAAAATTTATTATATGATTGCAAGTTGTTGGAATTATGTTTATGAAGAACCTTTTTATATACTAAGTGTCTGTGATTAGATGATTTGGCACTGCTAAACATTCATTTATATGCGGGTATAAATAATTGTTTATATGCTTATGGGCCTTCTTCCAGTGACCTCGTCGATACAGGGGCTGAGAATGGCCTCTGAATAATTTTGGTAGATCCATCCTATTAGAAACCCCAATGGACAACCAAGACTTGGTCGGGTGATTCCAATGCTTGTGCAAATACAAAGGGTAATACATCACCATATTCAACTAGTATCTTATCCAAAGGGTAATAGAAGCTTATCTTCAACTAAATGCTTGTGTAAATACAAAGGGTAACAAATCATTAACAAGGGTCTTTCTAAGGGTATATACTCTTATCCAATACATATGGGTTTTACTTAATCTGATTAAGAGAGAGCTAAAGCAATGGAATCAACTTCATATCTTACTCGTATGAGATATGTGAATACTACAATATAGTTAAGAGTGTAGAGTCTCAATATAAGGTATAGGCAACTAATCACAAGAATGAAGATGCAAGTTCAAATTACATTTCTTCTATGATCTTTTCGTTGTGTTCTTATCATTTTTCTTGGGTATTGTTAATTCTATTCCATTTTTTATTCTTCATACTTTTAATCCCTTTTAAGTCTGAGGCATTTAGTTTCTTGTATAAGTACTATAAAGGGATTTTTTTGGAGGATTTTTTACTAAGAAGCCTGTGCCTGGTTTTACCATTAAGGCCTTTGATATTCCAAGAGATGACCTTCATGAGGAATGTGGGGGGTAGGGTAGGAACTTATCTTTCATCAAGGTAAGGCGTCCCGAGTTAACCAAAAACTCTCCTAGATATTTAAGAAGTTGTTTGTACCCAACTTATCTTTCATCAAGGTAAGGCAGTTTGAGTTAACCAAAAACTCAAGATCCCCAAGGTCCATTTCCTTTCCATAGCAATAGTAAGGCAATATCTTAACCTGTAATGTAACCATATTTGCTACAGATTTTCTACAAGAATGTACCCAGATTGCGGAAGAGGATGTGCATTATTATAAAGTGTGGTAGAATAGTCGACCTTCACTTTGTTGCTAGTTTAGTGATTTGATCCTGAAAGAAGTTGACTAACTCTTATTCTATGTCATCATGTTCTGCCACACTCTTTCCCTGTCTATCTTTTAAATAGGTGATGCGATTGTGACGCCTTCATTGAAAGATAAATCTATGGAAGAATTTTGTGTTTTTTTCCCCTCTTTGAGAAAAAAAATTCTTCTTCACCTTCATGATTCATTGCGGGTTATCTTAGCTTATTACCATTGATTTTGGATTAGCTTAGCTTATTACCATTACTTGAATATGGAAATTAGTACAAAACTAACTATGAGTACAACTTCCTGATATGAGTAATGTATCTGATTATGAGTTACTGATTACACTGGTTTGAATATCTCATTGTGTAGTAGCCAATGATATTGCTTCCCATTAATTCCATAACATTCCATACTATGAATCTCATCCTGGTACTAGAACAATGATCACTATAAGGAAGTAAGTCCATTGAATAGGGATACCACTAACCTATGCCCTATTTGTCTAGTTACAATTAAAGGTTGTTGTATGAGCTATAACATAAGGTCATGAAGAAAACAACATAACTGTTAACTGATGCAGACCCCCTACCTCTACCTCGGCAAGGTCCATTGACCTCCCGGTCAAGGATAGTTCTTCAATATATCAAGTTGAAGTAACTGTTCGATTCCCTGCTGGAATCTTACGAAAAAATCCATAGGTCCTATTATGAAACTCGCCCTGCGTGAACAATCACCAAGCGCGAGCCTCACCTCCACACAACCACGGATTGTGACCGCTTGCCTACACAAAAGGTCCATTGTGATTTCGTGTGTCAGGACTTTGAGAGTGAGCCAACCCTGACTCCTCGACTCCCGCACTCCCATGTGACCATTCACCATGACCTGGGGCCCAAATCTCAAGTGCGTTGAGATTTCGTGTATCAGGAATTACCAATGTGATTCACCTCCATTCTCCTGACTCTTGAAATGCCGATATTTTAGAGCTACCGATCTGATGGTATTGATTCCCCCATGATATGACGTCTCATATCTAGTTGGGTTTTCATGTATCGGGATTTCACGTATCACGAGGTTGAAAGAATGTTTACCTTTGTTTTCCCGATCCTCTAAATGCCAAAATTCTTCCTAGACAATCAATGATCCAGATCTCTCCTTGATCAACAGTTGTGATCTAATCGTGAATTCATGTTTTGCGAGTTCTCATGATTTCTCTCTTTCAATTTTCCCTACCACGAGTCAGCGAAATATTGGTCTCTCGCCATGTGTCCCTCCTAATGGATGGTTTTGATGATGTTAGGATTTTGCAACTTGCGACCTCCAATTCATGACCTCCTTCACATTCTCGACTCCCAAAATGTCAATATTTCAGAGTGCCCCAAATCTGATGGTTCACGCTCCTCTAGATCTAATGACTCATATCAAATCACAATTTCACATTTCGCAAGTTCTCATGACTCGACCTTTGACTCCTTCGAGTCACGAGTCAGCGAAATGTTGATCTGCTACCACCTGCCTATTGACGATGGACGATCCCAATGATTTCAGGACTTCACGACTTCGCAAGTCGGCTCTCCTCCACTCTAAAGGGATAAACCTCATGCACTTCCTCCAGATCCAATGAATGTTGGTCCAAACGCTTCCAGGTCCGACGGATCAGATCTATTTTTCATGCACTCTCTCCTGCGTGTATGGACGTGAGATTCAATGGTCCAGATCTTCTCCCCTGTAGATGATCTGACGACTGTTGTGCTCCTCCTCCTGAGCTTTGGTTTTCTTCCTGACTTGGAAGATTTCCAACATTTCAAATGCTTCAAAATTTGATTCCTCTGTGAGCCCTGTGACTTTGGGTCTCGCCTGCATTCTAGAAACACTATCTCTCCTAAGATTTCAAACTTGAAACAGTTCGCTCCTCTGCACACTCCTTGTGCTCTGACTAGCCTTCCGATGACTATCTTTCAACATTTCATCCAAGTGTTGACCTGGTGCACTCCTTGCATAGGTATTCGTCCAGAGTATTTCAGCAACTCTGTAAGTGTCTTCCTATGACACTTCTCTTATCCCTGAACTCGAAATAGAGTTCTTCTCGTGCACTCCTTGCACTTGCTCGATTCCCACCTGATAGAGCTTCTACATAACCTTCAGTAGTTTTGTCTCTTTGTGCCTTCTCTACACAGTCTTCCCTCCAAGGTGTTTAGTAACCTTGAGTCTCTCTTGAGTCTACAAACTATCCTAGTATGCTCTCCTGACACATTCTCCTCTGAAATCAACATAGAGATTCATATGCGCACTCCTTGCACTGGCTACGAAACTTCTAACATTCTATTGTGCACTCCTTTCACAGCCTAAAGAACCTAGAACATTATAACATAACTCAACAGAGATAAAATAAATCTATATTCCTACTGTAAATGAAAACCTATCATACATATACAACATTCATTCATGAAATACAAAATACATGAACAACAATATGCAGGAAAAAATACTTTTCTATTATCTCTGTGTGTCTATATAGATGTTTACAAAAACTGGATTGTAAAAATGTCCCAGTTCTCTCAATCTCTCTCTTAGAACTTCTAATACCTCCTAAGGCATCCTAAAACTCTCTCTACCTGAGATATCCTTCTTCCTCTCCTAATTACCAAAGAGGGATCCACGAGATTATCCTCTTCACTTCCTTAGTGCCATCACTATCCCAGTTACGACACCATACTTCTACGACTACATTACATAAATGGATGTCCAGACCTGACTACAATCTAGACCTGCTACAGGTAACCATTTAAGGAAACCCTAAACACTACCTGTACAAAGGCATGGTCTGGCATTTATCATCCTTACAACACGATAATCCGTATAAGATTATTTTAAATTTAAAAATGGGAGGGTCGATGCCTCTCCCTTTCTCCATTGCGTGTCTGTGTGTTGGTGCATTTATTGATGTGGAGAAATGCTTCTACATCATACTCCACTGCTGGGAAAATCATGAGCTCCTTCTCATGATCTCCTCTTCTCCAGTGTTGAAATCCTCCTAGATACAAAACCTTCCCTTAGAGATGTCCTCTTGCTCCTCTCCAGCTATGTTGTTGTTGTTGATACTGCTTCTTCTTCTGTTTCTTCCCTATTTCTATGGAAGGATCTCTTCTGTTCAACACGCCTTTGTTGACTTCTTCTGTTGACCTCAACATCATCTTCCTGATCTCCTCTATCACTCTATCCAGCTGCTCAAGTGGTTGGTTCTTCATATGCAGTATTCTCTGCTGCACTCCCTTCTCCTTAGTGGGTAGATCAACTCGATCCCCCTTACGATTTTCTCCATCTCTTGTGGCCTTAGCTTGCCACCCTGCTGCAGACTCCCGTTCTGCAGTCTCCTCTAACAAATTAGCTTCTATCAGCTCCTCCTATTCTGGTTCAACCCCAACTTCTTCCATCTTCTCCTCAGGCTGGTATGCTCCTCCATATGTCTCCAACTTAGCTTTTTGGATGTGCAAGATTTTCACCATTACTCTTCTTTCTAGAGCTTCCAACTCTTCATACAAATCAACAAAATCCATGTTGTCTGTTTCCTCCCTTGCTGCAGGATCCAGTGCTGCAATCATCTCTTTTTCAGCTTCTGGGATGAAATTTGTGAGCAATTTTTTTGAATGGTCCTCTCCCACAATCTGCATGACTGTCTGTTGGCAGCAATCTTATGGTTATGGATTTTTCAACCAATCCTCCAACATCTCCAACTCCTTCTCCCATTGAGTGAGAAATTCATTTGAATTCTCCTCTTTCTCTACTAGGGAAGACATTAGTATCTTCTCCTTCTCCTCCTCTTTGACAATCTGAGACAAAGAAAGTTTTCTCACAAAAAGAATTATCTAAAATAATTGGAATATAACATAATAATCCACGTAGGAATAATGTATAAAATATGAATAGATGAGATGATTACAATTGAGAATGAAGTCTCATTTATATACCCATGCAGGGGTGCCCTTAACCAATAGTAATGTCCTTTGAGACATCTCCTTTCATTATTAATAGTTATTATTTAATTATTATGTTATTAATATCTATTGTATATGTATATTTATGTTCATAACATTGTCTTCCCCTTAAAAATGCTTTGTCCTCA
Organism: Picea engelmannii; assembly: GCA_009831015.1. NCBI lineage: Eukaryota > Viridiplantae > Streptophyta > Pinopsida > Pinales > Pinaceae > Picea > Picea engelmannii. The sequence continues at coordinate 121,294 of ML776812.1, forward strand.
AATCATACTTTATGGAAGACTTATCTCTTCCTCTAGCTTACAATTATTGTCTCTTGATTCTTCATTCTTGAGTTAGTAATCGTTGAGGACGTGAGATGATAGGATCTTCTAAGCGTTGATAAAAATTGTTGAATTGTAAAGGATTCTGCCCATCCTAATTCAATCTTTTGCGGATTTGGGTTTTTATAGGGTTTTTGGAAAGAACTTGATACATTTCTACTCCCATGATAGCTTCTATTTTGACCCACATTTGTAGTGGAAGTAATATTCTTCGACATAGCAGTTATTTGTTTCTGTTGATACATTGATTGGCTGAAGTATCGACTTTTGTGATTAGGATGTCGATAAGGCATACTAATTTCTTGTGAGTTTTCGTTGGAATCATACTCTTTTGATGTTTGCAGTGATTTGTCAATGTAAGCATTCTTTTGAATTTGAACATCGACTGACTTTGTATTGGTTCATTTTTCTACTGTCGAAATTTGAATGTCGAATAATTTCTCTATTGGGTCCGTCATTGTTTCCTTGTCGACTAATGATGTTTTTCAATCTACCTCTTCTTATAAATACTTCTTATCATGCTTGATGTTTTTAATCTTATTTAATAAATCTTGGTTATGTCGTCTTAATCGTAAAAGTTCTTCCTTATTTTTTGACCTATTGCCTTTTTCTGATTCTAGATTCTTCTTTCTTTCGTCCTTTAAGATTTTAATTTGTTCAAGTAACTTCTAGTTAAGTTTCCTCAAGCATGATATTTATTCCTCCTTTTCAGTTGATTTCTCCTTGAGAGCTTGATTTTCTTGTTCCTAATTTTTATTCCCTTGCTTCTTGTCTTTTAACTTTCTGATTTTAACTAGTAAATTTTGATTATGATTTTTTAATCGTAATATTTCTTCATCTCGTTCTAGTAAGTCTTGGTCCATTTTTTGTCTTTAGGTCTTTAGTTCTTCATTTTGTGCAATGAGTTCCCAAATACGCTCTTTGAAGTAACGATTATCTTTCTCTATTAACCCATTAAAATATTTTTCCTTCTCAATTTCAAACTGTAATTTTTTATTGTTCGTTTTATAATGTCCTAGTTCTCCTTTCAATATTAGTGATTGTATTTCTGAATTATCTTGATATTCTTCCATAATAAATGATTTCCCACAAATCGGACATAAGCGATTTTGGATTATTCAATATATGTCTCCTTTTATATAAATTGAAATCGTTTTAGAACTTTTCTTTTGTTAATATACTTTAATCATTTTATATATAGTCTTCCTTTGAATATCTTAACTATTACTTCTATAATATCCTTTTTCTAATCTTATATATAAAAATATATAAACACTCATTTACTTCAGAATTTCCTTTATATTCTTAATGACCCTTTTGTATCTCCTTAATATATATATATATATATATATATATATATATATATATATATATATATATATATATATATATATATTACTCTTTTTCACCGTTTGAATATAAGTTTTTTCTTTCCTTAAAAAAAAAACTTCACTTATAAATCTCTTCACAAGTTTCCAAAACTTACTATTAAATATGCTTCTTTCTTTACGGTTTTTATTTTGAAAACTCCTTTTGTAAACCTTTAATTTTGGATATTTTTGTTTTACACCTTAACTAATTGTTTATATCCTTTCAAAATTTGGACAACCCAATTAATATATATATATTTTTAAATCGATTTTAAACTCAAAGAAAAAGTCCACGTTGATATTTATTTTAATCTCCTTATTTGAAGGGTCACACCCTTGTAATTTTTTTTGTAGTAGCGATTATACAAAATAAATTAACCTTTCGGCTATGGTGAATAGTCGTGATCTTTTAAGTTGATGCCTATACGGTACGGTACAATATGGAACCAATATATTTTATGCCCAACCGTGATTTGAGAAACACCGAATTAATTGGATTACCCATGTGCTTTCCACTGTTAAATTCTTGGCGAAAACTTTGAACTCCCTTTCCCATGAGTATGCTGTAGGAGCGAGTATTTACAATAGAGGCGCTGCAATTTAAAATCAATACGGATGAATTAAATTGAATTGACAGCTTCTGTACGAACACAAATTGGTTGGACGGTTCTTATACAGACGCAGATTGATTCGTTGTATGGTGGCAGAGTATGGATTGAGTAGAGTTTTGAAAAATGTGTGATGAATTGTACATAATGTATACAGATTGGTTGTTACAACAGTCTTTAATTATGTACAATGCATACATAATTTTTATCGCTCAATTAATTGATTTCTTGTACGGAGATGTTAATTGGTGATGAATTAATTGTTCGGGAATTACTTAATTGTACCACTAATATGTGTACAAAATTGCTTCTTTTCGTAATTTTTTTACTTGATTTCTCTATAGAATTTGTAGCAGACTTTATTTTTTATTTTTTCTTCAACAAAAGTTCTAGACTTCAAAATTGCAGTGGAATCACTTTTTTTTCTTCAACAAAATTGATTTTAAATGGCCACAAGCTGGTTGGTGGTCAAGGACCATATCAGAGAAACTCTGAATATTTTTCAGCGTGGCTAGAAGCCTACTATATGGCCAATGTCCAGGATCATATCTGACCAATGGATCTGATAGAAAATGAGACAAACAAAGTTTTCTCACACAAGAATTATCCAAAATACTTGGAATATAACATAATAATCCATGTAGGAATAATGTATAAAATATGAATAGATGAGATGATTGCAATTGAGAATGATGGATCATTTATATACCCATGCAGAGGTGCCCTTAACCAATAGTCATGTCCTTTGAGACATGTCCTTTCATTATTAATAGTTATTATTTCATTATTATGTAATTAATATCTATTGTATATGTATATTTATGTTCATAACACAGTCTCTGTTGGTTGTCCTTCCTCACATTCTCTAGCCTCAACTGAGCTACCTGGTAGGAATATCTGAATTCCCCCAATGATCAAAACATACCTTTGATCCTCTTCCATTAGCACTCATTGCTAATATGAACTCTCAGTTGAGTTCATCCCTTCTCCCTTGCCTACCTAGAAATCTGAGATTCCTCCTCTACGGTCTACCCACCTGGTAGTCTATGACATCCAACGATCCCTCTTCATTGCCCACCTGAAAACTCGAACTTCCATCATTAACCTCCTGGTAGTCTATGAGATCATCCACTAATCTCCTTCCATTGCCCACTTGGCAAGTTGAAAATTCACTTCTTCCCCCCTGACAGTTTATGATATCTTCTGATCCCATCTCATGGTCCACCTGGAAATATGAATTTCCACCTCTGTCCTCCTAATAGTCTATGAGATCCTCCAATGATCTCATTTCATTGCCCACCTAGCAATATCAAAATCCATCTCTGGTCTCCTAGGAATTTGTGAGGTCTTTATCTAATCTAAACTCCTCCTCATCACTGAGGTGTCTTCCTATCTCTAGTTCACAGATGTAAACCATTTCCTCTTCTGTGTCACTGAGGTATTCAATGTGCCTTAGCCACTTCTTCACTACTTGTTTCTTCTTTCTAGCCAACAACTTTTGAACATGCCATTTTGCTTTCCTGTCTAGAGGCCATTCGTACCTCCAGTGTACCTTTGCCTCCTGCTACATCTTCAATGTCAGTTATTCCATTATTTCTCTTATTTCAACGAGCTCCTTGTCAATTTTTTCTTTACTTTTCTGTCGGTGGTATCGTCTTCAACCACGCTCATGGACTTTAATAGCCATACTTCTCTGTCTTCAACCCTCTTAGATATCTACCATTTTTTGTACACCTTGCAACCATATTTATAGAGCATCAATACTTTGTCTTCCTTCACCTGTTGTCCACAAGTGAACTTCATCTTCTGATACCATTTGATGTAGTTAGACTATATTCTCTACCTCCTTCGCCTGAAATCTACAGATGAAATCAACACTAATACGTCTTGATGATACCAGACTATCTCCTTTATCCCCTTCGCTTGAAATCTACAAATGAAAATCAGCTCTGATACCACTCGGTATTAGACTATATCCTTTCACCATCCTCCTTTCGTTTGTTGTCTTCAAACAAAAAAAATCAGCTTTGATACCACTTGGTATCAGACTATATTATTTCACTGTCCTCCTTTTGTTTGTTGTCTGCAAAAAAAAAAGGATGCTCTGATACCACTTGGTATCAGACTATATTCTTTCACCGTCCTCCCTTTTTTTGTTGTCTGCAAACAAAAAATTATGCTTTGATACCACTTGATGTAGCCAGACTATCTTTAACTACATCATTAACTACAAATGGTAGTATATAATAAGAACTAAAGGAAATGGATTAACCTGTAATACAAGGGGAATAGAGCCATTCCATTACTATGATATGAGTAATACAAGAACAACTTAGCTTAAGGTTCAACAAGGTGATATCATGTTACCTATTTAACATAATCAATATGTAAATTGTGATATTAATCTTATCTCTTATTAACTACATGTGATGTCACTAGAAATCAATGGCACTAAGTATCAAAACCTGTATTACACTTGTATGTGATTCCAATGCTTGTGTAAATACAAAGGGTAATACATCACCATCTTCAACTACTATTTGATCCAAAGGGTAATATAACATTATCTTCAACCAAATGCTTGTGTAAATAAAAAGGGTAATAGATCATTAACAAGGGTCTTTCAAAGGGTATATACTCTTATCCAATACATATGGGTTTTACTTACTCTGATTAAGAGATCTAAAGCAATGGGATCAACTTCATATCTTACCCATATGAGCTATGTGAATATTACAATATAGTTAAGAGTGTACAAAGTCTCAATCTAATGTATAGGCCACTAATCACAAGAATTGTTGAATCGTTTGACTCTTTAAATGGAGATGCAAGTTCAAATTGCATTTTTTACTTTCTTGAATGACAATGCAAGTTCAAATTGCATTTTTTACTTTCTTGAATGAAGATGCAAGTTCAAATTGCATTTTTGCTATGAGATTTTCATTGTGTTTTGTTACATATTTCGGTGTATCTATTCTGGAGGTGGAGGGAATGACTATGGTGAATATACTACCTATGTTTCACTGTTTTTTTTCTATTTGTTGAGTGCTATATTAACGCATATTTTTCATAACATATTACAATGTAATATGTTATAACATATATTACTATAACATATTACATTGTAATATGTTTTAACATATTAAAATGTTATAACATATGCACTAATATTAAAATTGAAACATATGTACATATATTATACATATATTCTGGAGGTGGAGGGAATGAGTATGGTGAATATACTACCTATGTTTCACTGTTTTTTTTCTATTTGTTGAGTGCTATATTAATGCATATTTTTCATAACATATTACAATGTAATATGTTATAACATATATTACTATAACATATTACATTGTAATATGTTTTAACATATTAAAATGTTATAACATATGCACTAATATTAAAATTGAAACATATGTACATATATTATACATATGCACAAATATTAAAATTGAAAACAAACTGTAAAATGTAAAATGTAAACTATGAAATGTATTTAAAACTGTTCTTTCTTCTAACTTTGTAAATGAGGCTTTGACATGAAATATTGGTCCATCTTTTATCAATTTTTCTATTAATGCAAAGTGACTGTTACATATTTCAGTGTTTCTGTTATGGAGGTTGAGGGAATGACTTCAGTGAATATACTGACTATGTTTCAAAGTTTTTTTCTGTTTGTTGAGTGCTATATTAATGCAGGTTCTTCATAACATATTACAATGTAATATGTTATAGGTGTTCAGGATATAAGAGATAGTTATACCAAAGGTCTGATTTGGATCACATACTTTAAGAGAATGGGTTAATATATCACATATATAGAACAATAAGTTTATTAAGAGTCATCTAATTCAAGTAACTTTTATGCCTACTATTTCTCTCCCATACTCCTCTTACATTTTTTATCCTATGTCCAAAATTGTTGTTTCCATGATTGCAAAATTCTTAAGTCTCAATTATAGTTTTATAATGGATACCATTATTTTTGGGTTTCCTAGTAGCCTTGTCACACCTCGAGAATCAATCCTTCATAAAGTTTGACTTCTGCAAGTTCTTGGCAAATACAATGCACCAACAATTTTTAGATTTGGAAATGATACTCTAATATTACATATGTAAAAATGGATTTATAAATTGAATTCTTGAAGATATGAAATTTTTATAAAATACAAAACGTTTGAAATAAAAAGTTGGACAATTTGAAATTTTTATGATTTTTTTATGAAATACAAAAAGTTTGAAATGACTGTGACTCCGCTGCAAGGGGCTAGCCATGTGGCCAAGCCGTAGGCATCTGGCCAAGCCGTAGACGTGCCCAGGGCTGCCCCCCCCGTGGACAAGTCACAAACAATTTTAATAAAAGATTATCTATGCACAAAAAAGCAGGGCATTTGAATCTAAATCTTTAACACTGGAGTGAAAGACAGTCGATTTAGCTCCTGGCTGACTGCTCAGGCACAGACTAATCACTTAAATGATTACTCTATTCCTAATATTTGATTTTTAAATGTTTATATCAAATTTAAAAACTTAATATTTGATTGTTAAATGTCTATATCAAATTCACTAAATCCATATTTTTTATAAATTATTTGTTAATGTCTATATCAAATTTACATTTTTATGTAAATCCATATTGTTTATAAATTTATTGTTTGTGTGTATAATTTGAACATATAAACATGTAACTTTTATCATGTATATATACACTTTTACCAAAATGTGACAATTGATTCTATTAGATCAAAAGATTATAAGGGTGGGGTTTGATAAAAATTCTCAAACTAGAGATTTTTACAACTCTCGATTGAGATTTTGTTGTAAATGGTTTTTTTTTTTTAACTCTTAGTTAAAATAATTCTAGAGAGAGATTTTAGTCAAAACTTAAAAAAATGAAAGACTCTTAGGAACCTAAAAATTCAATAAGGGTGGACGAGCTAGAAATTTTGAAGATAATCTATTAGAAGTACTACTAATAGATTCATCTACTACTCCATTTTGTAATGAATTAATAATTTCTATTTATTAATAATTTGCATCTAAAATTTATTACTTAAGAAATTCAATGTTCTCAAAATCATTTGAAATGCAAATTCAATATTATCAAAATGAACATGCATTTTTTTTGCTTTATGTTCTTCAAATGGGTATTTTTAGGTTTATTTGGGAATAATCACATCAAAAATAAAAGTGGTGTTCATGAAAATGTGTAGATGCAATGTCACCTTTATATTACTCTATTTTGGTAAACAATAAAAAATATTGCATAAATCCGAAAAAAACAAAATATAGTCCATGTACTAATGAAATCCATAGTGCAATCCATGTAGATTGTGAGTGTATTTTTTAATTTTAAAATGAATATCCATCACTAAAAACGTTACTCAATATATTTACCTATAGGTCATTACTCAATATCACTAAACGTTTGAAATAAAAAGTTGGACAGTTTGAATATTTTATGAAATTTTTATAAAATACAAAACGTTTGAAATGACTTTGAATTGGCCACAGGGGGACAACCATGTGGCCAAGCCATGGACATGCCCACGGCTTGGCCATAGGGCTACCCCCCCGCGGCCAAGTCACAACTAATTTTAATAAGATATGATCTATACACAGAAAAGCAGGGCATTTGAATCTAAATCTTTAACACCAGAGTGAAAGATGGAAGATTCGGCTGCTGGCCAACTGGTCAGGCACAAACTAATATATTTACCTATAATTTGTTTTTAGTGACAATAAATGTTGTATAATTCCTGTACTTAGATGTATAATTTTTTTTTAGTGGCAGTAAATGATTTATAATTCAATGTAGTTAGATCTAAC
>ML776812.1:129901-163482 GCA_009831015.1 Picea engelmannii
CGACCATGTCACAACACAATTTAAATTAAAAATTAAAAAATTAAATTTAAATTAAATTTTTAAATTACTTAATTTAATTTATATTCAAAATAATTACATACTTGCAGATTTGACCGCCCATATGCCCACTGTAAAGACCCCAATCATGACAACTACAAGCAAAGCAAAAAGTGCATTTTTTTTTTTTAGGCAGGAAGGAAACAACGACAACAATTAAAACACACAACTTGACAATGAACACCACGCACACATATCATGCAATAGACACCAACGACTGAACACACTAGCACATCTAGTAACTGGACAAAACATGCAAAAATCAAAGACAGATAGAAACAACTACCCACCCGACACAAACATGACAATGCCTACAAACTAAGGGACAACATCCACAATCCCGACACAACAACCTCGATGACCAGTAACTAGAAACCTCATGGTGCAAAACCCATACGCATTAAGGCGTTACAAACCCAACACCAACATCAACTACAATGAATGAATGCCCACATCAGAAAGAACAGACTCAAGCCAAGTTATCATTCACCTCTATCCATGAGGGTGTGCAATGATCCCCTCATCAGGAATCATGCTGTGACTAGGCAGTAGGCGTAACAATAACCCTGGCGCAACATAACCTATCTGGACCAAAGACTAAAAAATCTAACGTGCTAGGAGACCGAATTAACTAACAAGAAGATGATACCCACAAACCCAAGCAACAAGTCGATAAGACACAAGGTGACAGCCCTCAAAACTAACTTGCACAATTGACCGAAGGATTCTTTATTCCTACAAGGAAAATTGAGTGGTGAAACAATTGTGACCAACCACCCTTTACATTTCAACTTAAGGCATAAGGCGTATAGTAGCCAATTATTGTTAAACTATTAACTGTTTAGCAAAAACTACTAATCCCTTGGCCATTAATATCGCGCAGGATATTAAACTAATACGCCAATAACCATTTTGTCTAACAATCCTATTAATTCAACATTATAACTTTTTTCTAACCAAAGATAATCCTATTAAGTTTAAAAATAAAAAATCTTAAACTTTTACAACATTTAACATTAATGAAAATTATAAATTCTATAACAATCTACTTTTATTTTCTTCAAGGTTCAATTTACTTAAAAAGTTAAATTAGTTAAGGTATTTAAGTGTAAGTAAAGGTTGGATTAAAAGTTCCACTAGAAGAAGGTTTAGGTGAAGTAGTTCTTATTGAGAAAACAATATAATTCACTGGCCAACAATTTATGCTATTGTTGTCTAACATAAAATATATTGTTGTCTAGCCAAGAGTGGTATCGTTGTCTATTAACCACATGAGCTTGTTGTATATATAAAGTGAAAACACAGACAACCATCCATAAAGATATTTTTGTCTATCTATTAAAGATTCATAGAGTTAAATATGTCAATGATGTCTAATTAAAGAAATTCGCAGAGATTACAATTTAACATTGTTTTCACACCTAATATAAAATTGTTGTCAAATCCTTACAATCAACATATTAAACAACACTATCAATAAATCAAGGGAATTTCATTTTCATTAAAACACCACCATTACACTATAGAAACACCATCATCCGCATAGCAAAAATGCTAAATGCGCTACCCATTTACACACCATTACACAACAAATACACCCACCATTACACTATAGAAACACCACCATCCACATAGCAAAAATGCTAAATACGCTACCCATTTACACACCATTACACAGTAAATACGCCCACCATTACACCACCACTACATAGTAAATACGCTACCCATTTACACCCCATTACACAATAAATACTCTACCCATTTACATAGAAAATACGCTACCCATTACACAGTAAATACACCCCCATTTACATTGTAGAACACCACCATTTGCACAGTTAAAATACTGTCTAAAGGTTATGAAAATATCTTTGTAAGTAATACAAAAATCGTGGTCTAGATATCACCAGAAATCATTATCTCTACATTACAAATTCGCTATCTAAAAGTTACAGAAATCTTCGTGTAAGTAATACAAAAATCATGGTCTAGATATCACCGGAAATTGTTGTCTCTACATTACAAATTCGTTGTGTCAAGGGTGTTTTAAAAGAAAAGGGGAGATATAAATGCAATCAATATGAGGTCCAAAAAATGCAGAGTAAAATGAGATGTATGCATAACTGTATAAAACTTGAGTGTATAGGTAAAACACAGAGCCAAGACTATAATAAACGAGATCAATATGTGATCCAAAAAAAAATGCATAGTAAAATGAGATGTATGCAGAACTGTATAAATCGTGAGTTTATAGGTAAAACACAGAGCAAATACTGTGTAATAAGGATTCAAAATGCAGTCACCCAATACATAAAAGTCGTTGTGTATAAGAGATTCAAATCGCAATCAACAATTAAAAATGCAGTCAATATATAAATCAAACATTGTCATTCACATATTAATAACGTTGAGATTTTACCAATCAAAGAGTTGGGAACTGTCATTAAAATCACAGAGAATAAAATTCCATCCAAAAACGTAGAGAGTATTAAGTTGTTCGTAGAGAGAAATGATAAACAATACACAAAGATACTCAATCACAAGAAGGCACAAAGACAATCATTTAGCCATGAATCAATCAAACACAGATATAAGTAAGGGATACACAACTAAGAAAAAATTATCCTTCATTCATCATCCATGCACAGAAAAGCAGGGCATTATAATCTATAGGTCTTTAAACATTGAAGTGACGACCGTCGATTCGGCTCCTAGCCGACTACTCAGGTATGGATTGATGACCTAGGGATAAGGGGGAAAGATAAAACACGATCTCTTCATACTAATCAATAAAGACCACACATAAAAGTTATTGAAATCATAAGTTGGGTTCGCCAAGAGAAATCCACTCAGAAAACAACAAGCAAGGGGATTACAATACCGTAGGAACGCAGGTGCAAGATAGTGCATGGAAATGAAATCTTAAACCGAGCATAGAGAAATAACATGAGTAAATTTAATTTCATTGCAAGTAACAATTAAACCGACGTACCTTAGCCAAACGTGACTGCTCAGTAGTTTTCGTCTCGCGCGCGCTTTGTCCAACTTTTTCTTGTTGACCGATGTGACCTCACCAGTACCTCCCAGCAAATGCTAAGGGTACTCTTCTTCCCCTTGAGCCCCCTGATCCGCAAAGGGGCCACACACACTAGATACCAGAGAACAACTAGCACCCAGATCTCCTCACAAGGTCAAGCTACCACTCGTTACCCGAGCTGGGTATCCCAACTCCCACAAGATAATTTCAGTCAAGACAAAACTTTAGTAGTGTAACGTTATGCATAAAGATGATACCCATACTCCTCCTCCTCCATCCTTTTTATATGTTTTTCAAGTGATTTATTTCCCAAACTCTCATTTAATTTCTTTTTCATTAATTTAATTAGAAAAAACCTCCCCTGTACATATGTCACCCATCCCCCTAGTTGCACCAGAAAATTAATTTCATTAATTATTTAATTATTCCTATTTCCATCACCCACATAAAAGCATTCCTAAAAATGCTCCTTGGTGTCCCAATATTCCCTTACAAATCTTAAATGACTTACGCCTTACTAAATTCTTAACAGAGTTCAAAAATAGCAAGTTCCCAAGGCAAGATTCCTTACTAAGCTAGACATTCAACTTTTTCTTTATGCTTCCCCTTTTCTTATGTTTCCCCTTTTTCCCTTAGTTTCCTATTTCTTTTAAGTTTCCCTCTTTTCTCTTTTTAGCTAAAACTTAATTTAGCAAGTGTAGAAAAACAAACTTTTACCCCTTTTTCTTTTTAATTAAAAATTTAATTAACATATGTAGATAAAACAATCATTTCCCTTTTAAAATTTTAATCCCCCAATATAATTTGATTTTAATAAATTAATTGAATTTCTTACCCCCTTCTTGTTACATGTTTAATTATGATTATTATTTTTGACCATATGTGTTACTTAGACCTAGATTTTAATTTCACTCGGTTGGATGACATTTTTATTAGGGAAAAATTGTTTTTAAATATTACTTGTCACATCATTCATTTTAAGGTCATCTAGGTTTATTCACTTACCAGTTAAAAAGGCAGTGTGCCCTTTAGTATGCACTAGGTGCTCCAAGGGTGCCACTCGCCTCTTTCCATTTTCCTTGCACGATGTTCCCTTCAAAATGCACTGCATGCTCCAAGGGTGCCACTCGCCTCTTTCCATTTTTCTTGCGCAACGTTCCCTTCAGGATGCACTACATGCTCCAAGGGTGCCACTCGCCTCTTGACTGAATTGGTAGACATAAAAAAAGCCTGGAGTCAATAATCCACCAGGTGATCTTGTGGGAGACTAAGGGTCTCTTAGGAATAAGGCCCCTGCCTCATTGCGCACCCCTTAGAATCATTGTGAGCCACTGTCGCAATCTTCCCTCATGACATCACGGGTATTCTTGAACTACGTAATCGTTAAACTATAGTTCAAGCCATGGAGGGAGTGTTAGTAGGCTGTGGTAGGGTTGTTGTCCACACCCCTCCATCAAAGTCTTTGGTTGTCATGCGTGACCCCTCTACTCCACATGTGAGTCTTGTCGACAAGCTATCGTTAGCCTGCATAATCAATGAATCATGCCAACAATAATAATCAATCATCATAACATCTAATCAGATGTACATATGTCATATCAACAACAATCAAACCCCAATAGTCCACTCCCTGACTCGACGACAGCAAGTGTGAGTCCTTTGATCCCTGCTTGTATCTTCTCGCCAATCAACAACTTTATGGGCACGACCAGAACCTTCCTGCGCACTAGGAGGACGACTCAGATTGATTCATGCAACACAAATCTACGGTGGGATGTGCTCACTGGGAGGACGATTAATATCGAATCATGCACCACGAATCGACAGTGAGTTGTGCACACTGGGTGGATGGCTCATATCAACTTGCGCACCACGAATCGACGGTGGGCTGTGCGAGAAAAAAAAAGAGATAAAATTAAGGCTCTCGTGACTTCTCTCGATTCCCTCCCCTATATTGCTGAAACGTGTGCCACTAACAACTTTGTTAGAATTTGTGTTCACTGACACATTAGTGATAAAGTTCATGAAAGGAATCAAAATTCTTTCCTACGATTGGTGCACATGTACACACTTTTGTTTCTATTCAGTTTGTGCTGACACGTGTACTAGACGTTGACGTGTCAAGTAGATCATTGGAAGATGTGTCTCAATATATCTACCGACTACGACCTTCAAAAATGAATGAGAGGCCAACAATAATTGTTTAAAAAGCAATTAATATTAATTCATATTCAAAATAGAGTGGAGGCAGTGAAGCGAAGAAAGAAGTTGATATGAAATTGATTTCCTTGAAAAAGATTTAGATATTTTTTTCAAGTTTATCGTATTGAGGAATTTAGTATTTGTTTTTTTCAAGTTTACCGTAGTGAGGAATTTAGTATTTTTTTTTCAAGTTTATCGTAGTGAGGAATTTAGTATTTGTTGATATATTTTTAATTATTATTCAAATTTTATTTGAATTTTTTTTGCAACCTTCAAATAAACATCTTGCAATATGATTTTTGTAGTGATGTAAAAGTTAAAATATGGCTCAACAAGATTAATTTTATACATAGTTTTCCTAACTCTTAAGATATTAAGATAAGTACTCTTTTAACCCAGACATATATGAAGATGCACATGGATTCATAAATATTGGTTTAGATGATTTGAGTAAGTTTGTAAAATAATAACATTAGTAATAGTAGACCACATTAATGTGGTCTAATGTGGTTGTTGCTAGTTATGGATGAGTAGAGATTAGTAACAATAGACACATTAATGTGGTTTAATGTGGTTGTTGCTAGTTATGGATGAGCAAAGATTAGTAACAATAAACACATTAATGTGGTCTAATGTGGTTGTTGCTAGTTATGAATGAGTAGAGACATTAATATTATTAATGTGGTCTAATATGGTTGTTGCTAGTTATGGATGAGCGACATAAAGATATGTTCATATAAATAATATTAATTATTATAATTAATATAATAAAAAATAAAAAATATGGTAAATAAAAAATATTTGTATTGGTTATAATATATATATATATATATTATTTACTATTTACTATTATTATTCATATTTAAGAGTAATAATAGTAAATAATAAATATTTGTATTAGTTATAATAATATATATTATTAGTCATTTTATTATTATTTAATAATAATAATAATTAATAATCTAATTTTAAGGTCACGACCAAGCACACCAAGTTGGTGTATGAGACCTCTTCCCCCCAACGAATATAGGTATACATACCCTATCCCCGTCTAGATTATTATAGTTATATTTATATTATTATTAATATTTTATTTTTAAATAATAATAATGAACATAGAGATGGTTTGGGGTTTATTGTATGTGATGTCGTATTGTGACATTGAAAAGGGTTTTATCACATTCTGACATTGATATAGCGATGTGTATGGGTATTTTGAGTTTGGGAAATTCTTACAGTTATATTAATGCATTGATGGTTATGCCTAATTAAAGTGTTCATGGGTTTTCATATCAGATTATGATGTTTATTAATTTTTTATTATTAAGTCATGTTAACGAAATGTGATATGACATTGTCATAATTAAAAATGTTTTGTTTTGTTTTTTTTGTTTTTTTTTAAGTAATATTGTGTTATTCAATCATTTTTGGTCGGATTGTGTAATTAATGAAATTCGATATGAAATTGATACATTGAATTTTTTTTTTTGTCACATTGCAACATTTATATTACAATGTTAATAGTTATGTGATGTTGTGGTGGTTATCAAATATCATGTGAAATTTGAATGTTGATTAAACATATTCAGTCCTTGAACACAAAGATATGATTTTGCATCTTTCGTATAACGTTAATTCATACAACAACATCCATGTCGATGTCCTAATGGCTATATCACATTGCGACTTTCACATTATATTGTTGATAGAATATGTTGTCGTATTTTCGTATGAATGATATGTGTTGGGAGTTAACGACATTCATAAATGTTTTTGTTCAAACATATTCATTGTTTCAACATAAAAATATATATTTATAAATAATTAATATATTAATTTTAAATTTATTATTATTATTATTATTATTATTATTATTATTATTATTTGGACAAATTGTGACATTCATATGACGATGTTGAAGAGTATTTGAATTTGACACATTGTGACATTCATAATAATACATTGATGGTTATGTTGAAACAAAGTGTTCATGATTGAAGCATTTCTCTACTAATGATTGTGTGGCAATGCGAAGATATTAAAATAGTGTGTTACATTGCAATGTTATTTATTTGTTGTATTGTGACATCTATAATGGTTAATGAAAAATTGTTGTGTTATTTATTTTTTATATCAAGTTGTTCATGAAATTTCATTAGGCATCATATTGTCGATTAATCTGGTGTTATGAAATGTGATGTCATATTGTGACATTTGAAAATGTTTTTTTTTTTTTGTTTTTTTTTTAAGTAAAAAGGTGGAACCTGTTATTTTACCATAAGCAAAATACAGTAGTTGTTTGTGATGCCAGATGTCCCGCCTAAACAGGAAACCGGGACAGCTGGGCATCCCTTGCCATGTGTTGCCCCATTCACAAAATTAACAAAATTAACAGTGCATTGTCCTGCCCGAAGGAAACCAAGACTATCAATCATAAAGATGGAACTGGATGTCATGAACTAGTTCTAAGGAAACTGAAAACTAACCGGCCTAAAGCCTAGATTATAGCAAAAAAAGCTAATTCTAGTTCTGAGCATCATGTAACCTTTGAGCCTGCGCGCTTGTCCTCGTCCTCATGCTGCCACCATCCTGCTAGAAATGCATATGCCTGCACGTAAGTTGGGCATTGTCTCTTTGGAAGAGTTTTGGAGTGAGCCGCGAAGAGCATGTCGAGTCTCTGGTCAATTCGCGCGAGGCAAAAGATCTGGTCATCCAATAGGCTCCTCACCTCAAAAATGAGATTGAGGCACCCCAAGTCGGCTAAGAATGCCTGCTCCTGGCTGTGGCTATCAATTGACTCCGTGGGGGTGGTTTTAGCTTCTTCCCGATGCGTGTGCACCTGTTGATTGTGTGCTTGCAACGCTGCCTCCCTGGGTGGTTCAGGAGGAATCTCCTCTTCGACATAGCAAGTGGGGTAAGGCTCCTCTAAGCTGGTGGCATTGGGATAGGGAAAAATGTCTGCAGGCGGAGGCTTACTGTCTGGACCAAATTTCGAAGGTGGGTTCCAGTTATCCGGCACTGTAAACAGCATATGCTCGGGGACAATCTCCATGCCTTCCTCTGGGATAACTTCTTCCACGTACACCATTGGAGGCGTTCGTGTTGTCTTTTTCCTTCGCCAGGCTGTCATTGCTATGTCTTTCTCAAAATTCTTTTTCCTCTGTCGCCGTGATTTCGCCGTGTACCATGCATCTCCCCTGCACAGCTTCCCTCGCGCTCTAGGCATGGTGGGGGTCTGGTGGAGTGCCAAAGTGTTTTCCCGAAAGGTCGCTTGGCTCCAAAACACTAGCGAGGTCACAAGATGATGCCACTGTTCTAATGGATTGAAGAAGAAGATGCGGCGATTCTGCTGTTCCAGTGGAGCGGAGGCTGCAAAGAGTGACTGGCGCTTTGCTCTATCGACCTAAGCAATGAGGACTAGTGCTAACATGACCGCCATGGCCATTAAAGCCTGTTGGTTAGTGTGTTGTTGGTTGGTACTCCTCCCTCGCACGAGGGGCCTCGTTGTTTGAATGCGCCTGCTCATATCCATGGCAAGTTAAAGTCGGAGGGGATGTTGTCCAGTAGATGCATTAATACCGCATCTCGGCTGGATCCCGCGTGGCACAATTGCGCGACGTGTCACCCCATCCAGGGAGAAAATGTTTATTATTATTATTATTTATTTTTTTATTTTAATTTTATGCGAGATTGTGATTTTCATTAATTTTATGTCACATTGTATGCATATTGGAATATGACATCACATTTCTACATTAAAATTTTTTTTTGAGTATAGAATTTATAGAATTATAATTGTTTTTATTTCATTTTACGCTACGTGTATATGAAAATATTAATAATTTTTTTCTTAAATAATATAAAGAGGTTATAGCTTCCATTTATATGTATAAAAATTATATAGAAAATAATATGGACATTGCATAAAATATTATATTTATTAAAGAAAATATTCAAACAAAAAATATGGAAATAACATTTGTACAAAGTAATGGATATTTATAAAAACAAAAGTTTTAAGAATTAATTTTTGGTTTTTTCTTGCATTTGATCTCTACACATGAGTCCATGGTGGAACAATGAGATTTCAAGTTGTACATTCTTGAAGTTATGATTATGTTGTATTAGAAATTTGACAGCCAAATTATGCAATTTGTTATTGCTTCGTGACATCCTATTCCATGTTTCTATTTTCTTTTCCGCAACTTTAATGTTTGATTCAATATCTGTCATTTAATAAAACAAAAAAAGGGTTGCTATTATTTTAAGGTGTTTTTATAAGTCAAACATTTAATAAAAATAATTTAATTGAAATACTAAAATAATAAAGTAGTATGGTGGTGATATCCTTAAACCATCTATTGTTTTAACTCGTGAAATTGTTATAAATGTTAAACCTTGTATTCCGGTAGTACCGATATCAATTATCACTTTATATATTGTCAATCCTTGAGATTTTTGTATAGTTAGAGCCCGAGCCATACGTAATGGAATTTGTTTCCATTTTCCTCTAACAACTGGTGGTATTAGTACAATACTTTCATCTGTCATGTCCCATGGTATACCAATGTAATTGTCAAACGAAACAGTTCTATAAATTGGTAGTTGAGGTGGTCTTGATCCAGGATAGTAGAATATTTTTTAAACAGTTCCAAGTGTTCCATTTACTAACCATTCTTATACCCAAAAATTGGATGTCAGCATGACACATTGACTTGTACATAAAATAATTTCATGTTCAATTTGTTCATCATCTGCATCATTAAATTATTTTTTCTTTGTATGTTCTGCAACACATCGTGCAATAGGAGTATTCAATGATTTAAGCATGGACTTGTTGTGTAGATTGACCAATTTGTTTGTTGGAAATAAATGGATTTTTTATTTGAAACCATTATTTTCAATGGAATCTATATATGTGTCTGTACTTGACATCAAAATATTCCAATCATCCAATTTTTCATCTGCATTACTGATGTTTGTCAATAATCTTCAGAAATTTGAATGCTTTGGATCTGTCCCTTGTTGACAAAAAATTATGTCTAAAGTGACAACCATTTTGAAATCCTTCCATAGAATCCTAGTAGTTGTGTTACCTACATACAATGGTTTATCTTTGATAGGTGGTAATTGACCGAGGTATCTAATAAGAATTAACAATTTTCCATCGAATGGAATATATTTCTTTTCTGGAAATGATTCACACAATCGTGAATCAATCTACATGAACAACCTTGGTCCAATGAAGCTCATTTCATCGATCTAAATGTATTTAATATGTTTCATTTTCTATTGAAATACTACAAGTGCTTGCCCCTATAAAGGTTTAAAGTCCTTAATAGAAATTCTAATGGCGAGTGTATTTCTTTAGCTTGAATATTGAAAGAAGCGATTCCAGTAGGTGTTAATAAAAGAAAAGGGTTTTTTCCATTAATCAAGTGAGAGTTAAATTATTTTGAAATACAATGTATAAGTTATGACTTTCATGTTCTTGTGGTTCCTTGAACAATCATCTTTAGTGGATCTTCAGTACTTGCATCATTGAAATGTTCAATGATAATTTGAAAACAAAGTTGTTGTTTTTCGGACAATGAAAATGAAGATGTGGATGTGGAAAGAGACTTATTTTTTATTTCTCCAATCGATCGCACATGCTAGATGAAATTGTTTGTTTCTTATGTTGTGTTATCTGAACCCATAGTATGATCCTACAAATGATTCAAGTCAAAGACTGTCTAATTGAGAGTATCAATGTCAGACACTTGAATAGAATTAGGAGGAATAATGTGCGATAGTATTTTCCATTCATCCATATCATCAGGAGGAATGATTTATTCTTCATTGTTTTCATCATATTCTTCAATACTTTATGTTTATGATTCTATTTGTTCAACATGCCAAGGTTGATATCTCAAATTTTGACAATTCTGAATAATAAATTCTTTATCAATACCTATATCAATAGGAATGTTTATGAATACTTTCCTGCCAACATTGAGGGAAAACAACCAGTTTGACTACATATTGCAAGAGGGAGTTTTAATAACATATGGCATGTTTCTTATGCTCCTATCTCTCTATCTACAATTATTTCAAAGAGGAAGTTTTTGTATGCACATATAAAGGATTTTTAAAGTCAACAGTACTTGAACTTATTGTTAGCATATCTTGATAGCTTTTTGATCTTCTTTCAGCTTTAGAGGCATATTTTGAAATGTACTTCAACACTGCATAACGTGAAAGTACCGGTTGGAAATCAACCTTTGCATGCCACATTGAAAGAATGCCTATATTATGAACATTTAACATGTCATCATTATGTGCAACTTCATATTTTTTTTGTCCTTTTTCATTTATAAAAAGTTTTGATTCATCTCAATGTTCCCAAGGGACATTGTAGTGACATTTGTAAGAAGAACCCTTTTTACGTAAGCATGAGTTGATAGAACATGTTTTGTGTCATTATACTCTATTTGCTAATTATTAATAATCATGAAGAGGATCCATATTGAATATTGTCGAAGTGTCCAATAAGAATGGGTCTTCATTAAAGTATCAATGAATAGATATATTTCGATGGTGAATATTACGAGGATTCCATGATGTAAAATATTTGTCAAAATATTTTTTTGCAACATTTACTCTTCATTTTTCCAATCCAAATTATCCATGTTTGGATCATCTTCTAACCACACAAATCCATGGATATGTGTCGATCCTCCGCATTTCCATTCATACATATCAAAATTATATGAAATATTTAGCTGTAATAGTAATGCATAAATATCATATTCATTTCATAAATTAAAATTAAAGGTTTTAATGTATATATATGTATTGGTAATCCTTAGCTTCCAGATATTTTATATTAATTTCATCCCGAAAAATGTTGAAGCATTGGTGAATATACATTGCAACAATATGTGGATATTTGATAACATTATCAATTCTCCATCATTATTGATTTCGTAGATTAGCAAGTTGATTATCGGGCTGTTATAGAAAGATTTGCCTCACCCTATGTAGATTTGCTAAGAAGTACTTGTTCCATTTCCCTATGCAGACTTGAAGTCCCTTTTTGCAAATCCTAGAGCTAAAAACATTATTTTTCCAAATATACATGCCCTACCTATTGTACATCATGCATATACATAGGATGCACCACTACAACCCATGTACATTGAGTTTTGTGCTCAAAATTAAAAAATGGTGTCGGGTTTCCATGTCACGTCATGAGATCCATGATCCTTGACCTTCCATATATTGGAAACGTTCTGAATCGTCTCTTTACTTCCACTTGAAGGCTATAAATGGGCCAAATCCGAGATATGGGAAAAGAGGAGAAGAATTCAACTTTGAGAGCAAAGTTACTATGGAGAAATTATTCACTTTATATTGAGTCTACATCCCTTTGTCCTTTTAAGTCTGAACACATTGTTCAACCCCCAATCTCTTCCCTACTTGATTGATAACCTCATTGTCTCTCTTATTTGAGCTTGCCTTTGATGGAGGATTGAAGTGGTGGAGGCCCAATTAGAAGGGACTTATTTTCTTGGTTCCGAACCGAGCTGACATGGAAGTTTGTAATTCATTCAGTTTTGTTGATTACATTTTAATAGAAATACTCTTTTCTTGTCCAATGAACATCTTGAAAATATTTGAATTGTTATTCCATGAGTGTATTTGTTATGACTGTTGATGGATTATGATATTGAATGTGCTAACATTATATATTATCACCATATGCTTGTGTTTCTTGGTTGTTGGGAACAAGTTGCAGGTGTATTGATTTGAGTCAAGTGCTCAGCGATGGACTTCATTGAACGTCCCGAAGAGGTAGGCCTTTTATCTTGTCTTCCTAGCATATTTGTTTATATATCATACCTGAGATTAGAACTGATTTCTGCAGTCATTTTCATCTGTTGTGGTTTTCCCCTAGCCATAGAGAGGTTTTCCTTGTAACACAATTGGTGACCATACTGGGGATAAAATATTCTTTTCGGGGTTTGGAGTGTTTTTCTCCTTGGATTTCTCTCATTTATATTGATTTTCTTGTCGTCTAACTACTTGACAACATCTATTCACTATGAGTCTGAGTTTCTTAGCCTTCTCCTTAGACTGGTTGTGTTTTAACACATATACATAGGTTTTTACCTGACAGTCATGTACACATGCATGTTGTCCTTCTGCAAGAGGCATATATACTCGATTTTCTTCTGAACAATCGTATGCATCACACTTTGTTTCTTAGTTGTTGGGTAGGTTTTGATGCTTGTTGAGTCTTCTTGGGTCTCTATTATGACTGTTAAGTGTCTTTGGAATGATAGGAAACCTTTCTTTGGTTGAATTTTTGGGCAATGCCTTTCTCATCATCCTTTTCATTTGATTTTCCTTGCATCTTGGGCTAGGTGTTTGCTTCTTGATTTCCAACTTGGTTTGTCTATGTTTACATACAATAGAGTTTTTATATCAAGTTGCTATTCAGTCCTTGCATTTTCATTCTTTTATAGTGAAAATACAAAAATATTAGGCATTTTACATTGTTGGAATTTAATCTTTTAAGTCCTTATCATTGATCTTAGTACATGTAAAGAAATATTGCATCTTATTTGGAATTGTAGAACTAAATTGAGAATTGCATTTTGAAAAGCATATCATTTATTGAGAATTGAAGTTAGGACTTTGCATTGTATTCATATTCATTTATTTTACTTTTTGAGTCATAGCATCATTAGTTTCATGACCGAACCTTTTTTAGTAAGCAAGGACACTAAAAGTAATGCTGATAATTTAAAATTGATTAGAAACGATTTTATTTTTCTAGGGTGCACAAACTACCTTAGGATTTAGAGCCTTGGAATATGTTTTTGTGAGTAAACTTCTCCAAGGCCATTAAATCAACATATGTGTCTGACTAAGGGAGTGGAGAAATCCATTATATAATTGGGGACGTCAGGAATCTCCTCTTACACCGGAGTTAAACACGAGGTTGTGTGACGTTGGTTGAAGGGATATCCCCTCGATACCTTCTTAGCGTCAGATATATTTTTGGGGATCTATTCATATATGGGGATCTTGATAGTACCTTTACCTCTGTGAGAGGCGGTGCTTTCGAGGTTTCGGTCTTTGTTACTATACTCATATGGTGGACTTGACTCATGTGCATCAGTTATATCATGGTTTCTTAGTTTCTTGACATAGGCACCACATAGGTTACTTGCAGAGGTTATTCTGCAGGTACCCTGGGTCAGACAAGGGTCAGACAACACACAACCTTTATGGAGGATTAGCTCT
This sequence comes from Picea engelmannii, assembly GCA_009831015.1. Taxonomy (NCBI): domain Eukaryota; kingdom Viridiplantae; phylum Streptophyta; class Pinopsida; order Pinales; family Pinaceae; genus Picea; species Picea engelmannii. Next base: position 144,492 of record ML776812.1, read on the forward strand.
CCGAGGGATCTGACTGACTGGTTGTCAATCCCACAAGGGCCCTTATAACTTATTATGATACCTCCGATCTTCAGTAGGGAGTCTCACGCCCCTCTTGGGTGAGACATACCTACTTTAGAGAGGGAGGCCCCTTTTAGCCACTTTATCATGTTTGTGTGCATATTGGCCTTTTGTTTATTTTTTGTGTGCTCTTTGATTATTAGTTTACCTTAGGATTTTATATTGTGCCTTGAGTTTTCATTATCATGGATATTGGAATCCCTTTGGCTCCCTCATTTAACGCTACCTTCCTCATGAAATTCCCTCATTTCGTGGGGACGAATCCATCCGTGTTTCATAATGGTATGCATAATTATGATAATCAGTCAATGCCTTGGGTCTCTAATCATTTTCCTCTTGATATTCCAAACATACCTTCACCCTTTCCATCCTCTCCCTTGTCTTCCTATATCAATCCTAGTTTTGGATCCGAGGGAATGATGGATACATTGTATGCGTCTTCATTTGATATGAGTCTTATCCCTCAACCGAATGTCACTGTGGGAGGTTGGAATCTCCCTTCTTACAGATCCAATCCTAGCTTCATCCTTGCAGGAGAAAGTTCTCAAATGGGTGGTTATTCTACTTATTACACCCCATTAGTGTATCCTTTATCTGTCGTTCCAGTTCCTACGAACACTCTTCCCATGGGAGGTCTGCATCTATCCTCTGGTATTTCATATGGAGGGAATCAGTTTTATGGTATGGTCTACCCCCTTCATATGGGGGAAATATATATCCTCACCTGAATAACCCGTGTCATGCCTTTGTCTCTTTGCAGACATCTTCTTTGGTGATGATGCATGTACAAACCTATATAGATCAATTAGGAAGAGGATGATACCTTTCCAAGCAGGGACATGGTGTAAGCCAGAATCCTTCTTGGCCTGCAATTTCTCAAAACCAGTCTTTCCTGAGACCTTGGTCTCAAATTCCATAACTAATCGCCGCCACTAGTCCAGTCCCTACGATTCATACTAGAGTACCATCACCAACCTCTTCTAGTCATGTTGGAGATTGTTCGACAACCTCTACAAGCCATGTTGAAAACCAAAAACTAGCGAATGCAAGTCACATTGGGGGAACCACTCTAGTCGCCATGAGTCATAATGACGTCATATATCCAACTCTGGTCAGTCATGTTATAGAATCATCGCCAACCTTTGTACATCATGTGGGGGATGAACCACCAGCCTCTATCAGTCATGCTGAGATCATTTCACCAGCCATTGTGAGTAACATTGGGGGAATTCATACAATTGATAAACCTCAATGTCTAGGGCGTAAGCCCTGGTTCCTTTGTAGTATTTGCAAAGGTGGTGATTTAAATTGCTTATGTCCTACTATTGTCATATTAGAAGAAGTGAAATCCTTATCCGATAACCCTTCAATTTCAGGGTCGTATTTGGTCTCCCAACACTATGTTTCTCCTTTAATAGACACGGTCATCATGTCGATGCAATCATCACCTGAGCCTACTGACGCAGACATCACCTCTTTCTCGGCAAAGCCTCTGCGCTAACCTCCCAGTCTTAACGGATCATTCTAACTTCACCTTTGAGCTGAAGTGGCTCTTTTGATTCCTCACTAGAATCTTTGTTAAAAACCCAATTCATAGGTCCTTCTCTTTCCCCTGTCATAGCTTCTGCGTATACCTGGTCTTTTCCCAAACGAAATTTTGGGTTTCGGGGTTTCGTGATCCCCGTTGTCAAGAACCTCAACCTTCTCGATCCCCCAATCTCCAATATCCAGAAATGCCGAAACGACTTCAACAGCGGTTAGTCCCCATGGCTACCTCTTTGTCCATGTGACCACTAATTCATATGATCGCAGTCCTAAGTCTTTCACGATTTCGGGCTTTCGGATGCCGAAATGCATGGACCCCTTTGTCCTCAAGATTTCCGATCCTCCAAATCCCGATCTCCCGAAATGGTATCCCTTTCGGGATTTCCCTTTGAAGACCTAGATTGTTTCCATGCATCCCCTAGAAATGGATGGTCCTCGTCACTTCGTGGTTTCGGGAACTAAAATTCTTATGGGTTCTTTCCCTCGAAACTCTCAAAGTTTCGATTCTCGATCTCCTTTATGTTGAAATGACATCAGATGGCCCCACACCGGAGCTTCTCACCATATCAGGGTTTCGAACTTCGCGGTTCCAAAATGTGTGTGCTTCCTGTCTTCATGATTCACGAAACGCCGAATCCTGAAATGTCGATGGCTTCCGATCTTCACCATGTGTCCCAACCGATGGATGGTCCTCGATCATTCACGATTTCGCGAAGTCAAATGCCGATGTCCTCCTATCCTTCTGAACCCCAAAAATTCGACATGAAAAATGCTGACGGGCTCTTGATTATCGCCACCTGTCTCAACTAATGGACGGTCCTGATTCAGTCTCGGGATTTTGTGACTTGTGATTCCCCGATGTTGTAGTTTCTTTGTCAACTTAAAACCCCGGTAGCCAAAATACCGACGGGTGCTTGATCTCTACCACGTGTCCCAACAAATGGATGGTCCAGATCAAGATCGGGGTTTCCACTATGAAGTGACCCGATCTCCTGTCCTCTCGACTCCCGATATCCCGAATTCCGAAGTTTCGATATCCCGACGCCTTTCGGGACCTTCACTCTGCCTGCGAGAGTTTAACCCTTGTGCAACTCCAGTCAGACCCTATGGCTCATGGGTAACTAGGTGAGTATCTAACAACTCATGATAACCTGAACTTGAAACTCTAGAAACAGCCGTAACCCCCTTTCTTTTCTATCAGATTGGACAGCTGGTGGGATTTTTCAATTCTTCTATGAAGAATTTTGACCGTTCATCTCTTCCCTTCGATGACTTAGCAGATTCGAATCCTTCTAAGGTCTTCCACAAATTCAAACCTTTCAAGAACCTCCTACACGCATTCCTTGTGGCAACCCTCAATCACTTCGGTGTTGAACTCCTTTAACTCTGCGCACTCCTTGCAGCAACAATCCTTCAATAGCTTCTCAGGTTTCAAACCCCGGATTCAAGCTTGGTCTATGCACACATTGCATGACTCTTGTGCCTAACTGCACCTTTGAGGAAATGAGAACAAGATCTAACTTATCTGAACCTTTAGAGACAAGACCTCTGAACCCTTTTTTTCAATGCACTCCTTGCGGACAATTCAACTGCACTTCTTGCAGGAACCCTCACTCAAATAGAGAAACAATTGAAATTCATTTCCTAACTCTTTCTCTCTCAGACTTCAAGCATTTAACAAGAAATCATCCATACACATCATAGAAAAGCAAATGTATAATAGAAAGAGTAAAATTATGAACATACCATTCAGCATACACATACAAGAAACAACTACAACACCATGAATCTGAATTAAGACTTCTTCTATTAACTTAATCTCTGTACATGGGTGTTTTTCAATTATAGTTTCTCTGTTCTAGTTCTGTATGTTTTCTCCTTCTTCTTGGTAGTGTTCTTCACTACTATACTCTCAATTGGCATCCTCCTTCTATGTTACAAGTACACAATGAGGGTGTCTATATCCGTTTTCCCTCCACTCCTAAAACTGTCAACTCCGAGAATTCAAAGCTACCTACTAACATAAATGCCTTCTACCTACTATGGACGAGAGCAGATCACTCAAGGTCCTTTACAATATATAAGTACGCCTCTCCTTAACTATCACATTTACGTTTGGTGCATCTATCTTCAAAAGGTTTTTAAACAATTTATCATGTGTCAAAATGTGTTGGTGCTTGTCCCACGCTCGCTTGACATTGGCGATGCTCCTGCCTCATACTCCCTCACTTGAAAATTTTCATGGGCTCCTGTCCATGAGCTCTCGCATGGTCTATCCATGCTTTTGAATCTCTACTTCACTCTCCCAGCTGGCATCTTCAACTGGATGTCCTTTCCATTTGACCAAGTATTCAAAGTATTGTTTTCTTCTGGTCTTCTTGCTAATTCTTTTGTCTAGTATGCTTTCCACCTGTGGCTTCTCTGCAACATGCATCTTCTTTTTCCACTGGATATCTGGTTGTTCATCACTTGTTCCTGCTTCCTCAGTTTTGTATGGGAACAAATCTAAGACATTGAATATCAGATAAATTCTGATCCCATCAGGTAATTCAATCTCATAAGAATTTGCCCCAAATGTCTTCAAGACCTTGCATGGTCCGATCTTCTTCATCTTCAGTTTGTTATATGTCCCCTTCGGGAACCTTTCCTTTCTTATATGTTCCAGAATCAAATCACTAACCTCAAACTGAAGTTGTCTCCTGTGTTGATCTACTCTTCGTTTATACTCCTGGCTCGAGTTCTGTAAGTGTTCCTTCACCTGGCTGTGAAGTTCTTTTATTGCCTCTACGAAATATTCTGCACTAGCGCTCCTAGTTGAAATATGTTCTAAATCTCTCAGCTCAGAAATTCCTCTCGGCTGCATGCCATAAACAACTTGAAATGGACTTTGTCCCGTGCTTCTGTTAACTGAGTCATTATAAGAAAACTCTGCCTGTGGTAATATGTTGTCCCATTGGCTGTGGTGTTCTGTCACCAAGCTCCTCAGCAAGTCTCCTAAACTCCTGTTTACCACTTCTGTCTGTCCATCCGTCTGAGGATGATAAGCCAAAATGAACGAAAAGTTAATTCCCATCTTCTTCCATAAGGTCCTCCAAAAGTTTCCTACGAATTTAGTGTCTCGATCTGAAAATATGCTCCTTGGTAAGCCGTGAAGTCGAATGACTTATTTGAAAAACAGATTCGCAATGTGAGTTGCGTCACTGGTTTTTTGACATGGAATAAAGTGTGCCATTTTGGAAAATCTATCCACCACCACAAATATTGAGTCAAACCCTCTTTGTGTTCTCGGCAACCCCAATATGAAATCCATGCTAACTGCATCCCACGGCCTCTCAGGTATTGGCAATGGTTGATAAAATCCTGCATTCTGTCTCTTTCCTTTCGAATGATGGAAAATTCTGCATCTGTCCATGAATCTCTTGGCATCTACTCACATTCCCGGCCAAAAATATGACTCATTCAATTTTGTGAATGTCTTGTCATGACCAAAGTGTCGGACCAATCCTCCACTGTGTTTCTCTTTCAACAAATTCTCCCTCATGAAGCATTTTGGAATACAAAGTTGATTACCTTCAAACAACAATCCTTCTTGGATCATGTATTTTGTCCATTATCTTCTATCTCTGAGAACTAGATTCTCAGCTGCTTCATATGCCTTTTCAAAATCTGGATCATCTCTGTACATGTCCCTGAGGTCATCAAAACCCAGTGTTTTAACTATGAACTCCTGCAACAACAAACATTTCCTGCTCAAAGCATCAGCAACCTTGTTAGCAGTTCCAGAAATATGCTTAATTACAAAAGTAAAGTTCTGCATGTATTCAACCCATTTTACATGTCTTTGATTCAACTTTTCCTGTTGAGTCACAAACTGCAGTGCATGATTGTCACTGTATAGGACAAACTCTTTCGGAATCAAATAGTGTCTCCACTTCTTCAATGCCTAAATGATAGCATAGAACTCCTTGTCATATTTGGATTACTTCACCTTCTCTTCATTCAACTTCTCGCGGAAGTATGCTATCGGCCTGTATTATTGACTTAAGACTGCTCCTGTTGCAAATCCACTTGCATCACATTTCACTTGAAATGTTTTTTGGAAATCAGGCAACACCAGAATTGGTTGTTCCGTGATTTTCCTCTTCAATAGATTAAAACTCTTCTCAGCCTCTTCTATCCAATGAAATTATTTGTGTCTTTTCTTCACTGTGTCCATCATTGGTGCACTAATTCCACTGAAATTCCTAATGAACTTCCGATAGAAACTAGCCAATCCATGAAAAATTCTCACCTCAAATATGCTCTTCGGCGATGGCCAATTCTTGATCACTTCCACCTTATCTGGATCCATCCTCAATTTATCTACAGAAATAACAAAACCCAAATAGATGAGTTATGTCTTCATTAATGAAGATTTCTTCATGTTTATCAACAATTTCTCTTGCTGTAATCTCTTCATCACTATAGTTAAGTGTTTTAGATGCTCCGCCTCTGTTTTACGGAAGATCAGTATATCATCCATATACACAATGACAAATTTTCCGATGAACTCCTTCAGGACTTCGTTCATCAAACTCATGAAGGTACTTGGTGCATTTGTTAAACCAAATGGCATAACAAGCCATTCATACAACCCTTCGTTAGTCTTGAAGGTTGTTTTCCATTCACTGCCTTCCCTCATATGAATCTGGTGATATCCACTTTTCAAATCAATCTTTGAAAAAACATTTGCTCCACTTAAGCAATCCATTAGATCATCCCTCCCTTGCAATGGAAATCTGTACTTGATGGTTATCTTGTTGATTTCCCTTTAATTAGTACACATCCTCCATCCTCCGTATTTCTTTGGACTGAGTACTATCGGAACAACACATGGACTCAAGCTTTCTCTGACCAAACCTTTGTCCAACAAATCCTGGACTTGTCTTTTCACCTCTTCATTCTCCTGCGGCATCAATATGTATGTGGATTTGTTTGGCAAACTAGCTCCTGGTATGAGATCAATATGATGACTCACACTTCTGATCGGTGGCAACGAACGAGGTAGTTCATCCACTACTATGTCAACAAACTCTTTCAGCAGCTCCTAGATCTCTTCTGGTAAATCATCTACCCTTGTGCTGGTCAAAACAATCTTCGATTTCCTGACCACTATAAATTGCAGTTCTTCCTTCTTCTTGACCTCTGTAAGAAGTTCCTTCCCACTCATGAGAAGTATAGTGTTACTAACTTCATGTTTTACTTCCTTATCTTTGATTGGAAGCAACACGTGAGTTTTCCCATTCTTCTCTACGGTGTATGTGTTCATCCTTCCATCATGAATCACATTCCTGTCATATTTCCACGGTCTACCCAGCAATAGATGACAAACATCCATGGGAATAACATCACAGAGTATCTTATCATTATATCCTCCTATCTTAAATTCAACTAAACATTGTTTAGTGACATTTACCTGATGTCCTTTTTGTAGCCATGAAACTCTATATGGACTTGGATGTTCAATCTTCTCTAGCTCCAGCTTTTCTATCATCTCCGTTGAAACGATATTATCTGTGCTACCACTATCCACAATGACCTTGCATACCCTATCCTTGGTTTTGCAAGTAGTCCGAAAAAGTCTATTTCTTTGGACTGAACTCTCCACCTCCTTTTCTGGTGTTAAGAGAACTTTTCGCATCATCAACGATCTTTCGCCTTCAACATCCTCTGCCTCAACATTCTGCCTCTATGCTTTGGCGATGTGAGTCTCTCCACTTTCTTTCTTCTTGTCTAGAAATTCATAAGATTTGTGTCCATTTTTTCCACACATGAAGCACTTTATTACTCCACCTCTTCCTCTTCCTCTACCTCTAGTACGAGGAAAAATATTATTATCAGCATAATATCCTCTTTGTTCGGTATGCTTCCCTTTCTGTTCAACATATTTCCCTCGCTGTGAGATTCCACCACTGTCAGTTTGAGCCTGAGGTTTCTTCCAGTCCTCCTTAGGTTTCTGATTTTTATCTTGGACAACTGATTTGCCCATGGCTTGACTTCTACCTCGGCCTCTTTGACCTTGCTTTTGGCTCAACTTTTCTTCAGCCTTTAGAGCCATTTGATAAGCATATTCCACCATTCGGATGGTTACCATGCTCATCTCATCCTGAATGTCATATCTCAGGCCATTCATGTACTTGAAAACCTTTTCATCATCGCTTTCTCGATGACCTGCCCTGATGTTTAGCCTGTAGAATTCTTCGATATATTCCTTCACTGTCATCAACTTCTGTCTCAAATTTTGCATTCTTCGAAACAGAGTAATCTGGTAATCTCTGGGAATGAATTTCGCCTTCATTTTCGCAATCATCCAATCCCAACTCTTGACTTTTTGCTTGCCTTTGCAATGTCTATCAACTTGTAGTTCATCCCACCACAATGCTACATGTCCTTTCAGCCTTGTGACGGCATGTCTGACCTTCTTGTCTTCCTCGACATCTTCATAGTCAAAATAAGTGTCCAGAGTTCTAATCCAGTCTAGAAGCTCTTCAGCATCCAGGTTTCCCTCATAAACTGGGGTGTCCATTTTTTCCCTGGCACCCATCCTTGCGATAACTCTAATCAAGCGTTCATTTGTGGAATATTCCATTGAAACTTCTTATTTTCCATGTTCAACTTCATTTTCACTTTCAGAATCACTAATATCCCCAATACCGACTGTGCGTCTCTGTGTTGTCTACATGTCCTCAATTCTGGAATGTAAATCACGCATTTCTCTTACCATGGCTGTGTCAGGCATCTGCCTACCTCTTCTTCTTAGTATTTCCCTTTCCTTTGGTGGATCGGGTGTTTGCATGTCCCTTCTTCTTGGCGGCATGGTGAATTTTTCTTTTCCTTGCCACAGAAAGCAAAGAACCCTTTCTGTGCTCTGATACCAAAACTGACGCAGACATCACCTCTTTCTCAGCAAAGCCTCTGCGCTGACCTCCCAGTCTTAATGCATCGTTCTAAATTCACCTTCGAGACAAAGTGGATCTTTCAATTCCTCAATAGAATCTTTGTTAAAAACCCAATTCACAGGTCCTTCTCTTTCCCCTGTCATAGCTTCTGCGTATACCTGGTCTTTTCTCGACCGAAATTTTGGGTTTCGAGGTTTCGCTATCCCCGTTGTCAAGAACCTCAACCTTCTCGATCCCCCGATCTACGATATCCCAAAATGCTGAAATGTATTCAACAACGGTTAGTCCCCGTGACTACATCTTTTTCCATGTGACCACTAAATCATATGATCGCAGTCCTAAGTCTTTCGCGATTTTGGGCTTTCAGATGCCGAAACACATGGACCCCTTTGTCCTTAGGATTTTCGATCCTCTGAATCCCGATCTCCCGAAATGGTCTCCCTTTTAGGATTTCCCTTCGAAGACCTAGATTGTTGCCACATGTCCCATAGAAATGGATGGTCCTCGTCACTTCTCGATTTCGAGAACTAAAATTCTTATGGGTTCTTTCCCTCAAAACTCCCGAAGTTTCTATTCCCGATCTCCTTTATGTTGAAATGACATCATTCGGCCCCACACCAGAGCTTCCCACCATATCGGGGTTTCGGACTTCACGGTTCCAAAATGTGTGTGCTTCCTGTCTTCAGGATTCGCGAAACGTCGAATCCTGAAATGTCGATGGCTTCCAATATTCACCACGTGTCCCAACCAATGGACGGTCCTCAATCATTCTTGATTTTGCGAAGTCAAATGCTAATGTCCTCTTGTCCTTCTGAACCCCGAAAATCCGACATGCGAAATTCCAATGGGCTCTTGATTATCGCCACCTGTCTCAACTAATGGATGGTCCTTATTCAGTCTCGGGATTTCGCGACTTGCGATTCCCCGATGTTGTAGTTTCTTTGTCAACTTAAAACCCCGGTAGCCAAAATACCGATGGGTGCTTGATCTCTGCCACGTGTCCCAACAAATGGATGGTCTAGATCAAGTTCAGGGTTTCTTCTATGAAGTGACCCGATCTCTTGTCCTCTAGACTCCCGATATCCCGAATTCCGAAGTTCCAATATCCCGACACCTTTCGGGACCTTCACTCTACCTACGAGAGTTTAACCCTCGTGCAACTCTAGTCAGATCTTATGGCTCACGAGTAACTAGGTGAGGATCTAATGGATCATGATCTCCTAAACTTGAAACTATGGAAAAATTCGTAACCCGCTTACTTCTCTATCAGATCGGATGGCTAGTGGGATTTTGCAATTCTTCTACAAAGAATTTTGACCGTTCATCTCTTCCCTTCGACGACTTAGCAGATTCAAATCCTTCTGAGATCTTCCATGACTTCAAACCTTTCAAGAACCTCCTGCACGCATTCCTTGCGACAACCCTCAATCACTTCGGTGTTGAACTCCTTTAGCTCCGTGCACTCCTTGCAGCGACAATCCTTCAATAGCTTCTCAGGTTTCAAACCACCCTAGATTCAAGCTTGGTCTGTGCACACATTGCACAACTCATGTGCCTAACTACACCTTTGAGGAAATGAGAACAAGAAATAACTTATCTGAACCTTCAGAGACAAGACCTCTGAACCCTTTTTGTCAGTGCACTCCTTGTGGACAATTCAACTGCACTCCTTGCAGGAACCCTCGCTCAGATAAAGAAACAATTGAAACTCATTTCCTAACTCTTTCTCTCTCAAAATTCAAGCATTTAACAAGAAATCATCCATCCACAGCATAGAAAAGCAAATGTATAATAGAAAGAGTAAAACTATGAACATACCATTCAACATACACATACAAGAAACAACTACAACACCATGAATCTGAATTAAGACTTCTTCTATTAACTTAATCTCTTTACATGGGTGTTTTTCAATTACAGTATCTCTGTTCCAGTTCTGTATGCTCTCTCCTTCTTCTTGGTAGTGTTCTTCACTACTATACTCTCAATTGGCATCCTCCTTCTATGTTACAATTACACAATGAGGGTGTCTATATCCATTTTCCCTCCACTCCTAAAACTGTCAACTCCGAGAATTCAAAGCTAGCTACTAACATAAATTCCTTCTACCTACTATGGATGAGAGAGGATCGCTCAAGGTCCTTTACAATATATAAGTACGCCTCTCCTTAACTATCACATTTACGTTTGGCGCATCTATCTTCAAAAGGTTTTTAAATAATTTATCATGTGTCAAAATGTGTTGGCGCTTGTCCCATGCTCGCTTGACATTGGCGATGCTCCTGCATCACCTACTCCTATTTTGAGGAGTGAGACATTTTTTGACCATGTCATTAACATTTCTAGCCAGGTACCTTATGAACAAGAGAGAGTTTTACTCTCCCTGAGTACTCTCCCTCCAAGTCTTGAAGAAGTTCCCTTTGACTGGGATGGTCTTATGGGGTATCAAATTCCTTCTCCTATTCCTTTTCAGATAAGAGGCGTTCTTCGATATATCATTGAGAAGGTAACCTCTACTAGCACTTTATCCTCCTCGACTTGGAAATCTTTGGGGTTTCCCAAGCTTGTTTCATCTATTCTTAATTTTCTGACCTTTCACAGAAATCCTACATGGGAGCCTTGTCCCTCCCATGACATGTTGCCCAGAGGACTCCCAAACGAGTATGATTTAAGCTCTTTTTCGACTTGTTTCAAAAAGCAAAAATATTGATGAGTGAACTTGTCCCTTTCACACTCATAAATTGGATTTGAAAGGATGTCTATTTGGTGCAAGTTTATCCCTTTTTCAAACCAAGTAGACTAAGATTAAGAAAAATGACATTTTTTGGAGTTAAGATGTAATTGCATCTCATTCTCTTGCTTACAGTATTGAGCCTATTGTCATTTCTCTCTTTTTCATTATAATCCTTTCACCTCAATAGTTTGCATCCTCAACCAAGCAGAGCCTTGTTTATATCCTTTTCATCTTGACACCCTATACCCAAGAGGAAACATTCCCCCGAGTGTCCATCTCATGCACGTACCTCCTTTCATTGAGAATACATATGTTCCATTGTTGGAACTAGTTTTCTTACTTGTGACACTTGTTTCCTACTTTGTACCATAACATTCATTTGACTATGAAAAAACAAAAAAATATGAGAGGGAAAATAATATTATCTTATATTGGTAGTAGTCATGTATCCTTTGAACATAGCACAAAAGTTTTAAGTCCACATGTCATCAATTTTGGGTTTAGCATGACCTTAGGAAGATGAGCTCATTACAAAGATTTTACTCCCCTGACTGGTTACTCTTCTAGTCCCTATGGAGAGTTTGATTGATGCCTCCTGCATCACAAAGTTTCATAATTGATTCTATGCTTCCAAAGTCTTCCATATATCTCATCCTCTTGTTCAAAGGATGCCTATCAACCTGTTTCGACCATTCTTCACAACTCTTGAATTTGCATGTCAGACATACCCTCTATGTGTCTCAGATTTACATGAAGCATGTAGTCCTATTGTGCACCCTGGTCCTACTTTCCTCATTGGTAGGTAACCTTGAACCCAACAATCAACATTTCATCGTTGGTCACTGACTGGGTGGTTTCCCTTGTGTTCGACGACAATAAATCTATTAACACATTGAGATTCGTGCAGTATCTTGGATGCCATTAGCCTTATTGGTGGTTTCCTCAACTTTGTCAGTAGTTTTCCTTATTGGATGCTATTCAGAGGGTCTTTTTCAAGTACCTCTTTCATATGGCACACGTGAAATATGCACATGGTCATTGGTTAGTGAACATGTTCTTCATTCTATTTACTCCAAATCATCAAGCTCCTGATTTGTACCTTGTGCTGAATAATGAGAGATGCCTTAATTCTCTCCTTTCAGTGGGTCTCCTTCCATCGACTTTAGCTCATCTATTATGGAGACGAGACATAAAGTCCTATGAGTACCTAGAGTCTTGCAGTCATCAGTGGTAGGTTATCTCTCCATTGACATTTGGGAATAAATCAATGTATCCTGATCGATGGATTCTTCAAGTGTTTGACCCCAACATCTTTATTCACACTTGTAAGAATGTACTCGGTTCCTTGATACCTAATTTCATTATTGGTAGGTTGTCTCGCATTTGTTAATGGTATACCTTAATGACCGGTAATCAAATGAAGTCTCATTGTTTTCGACCTCAAATCCGTTATTCACATGATGCAAACTTGCACCTTTGGTAGATTGTCTATAAGACTTGAAGACATCAGTTCATAGTCATAACTTTCCTAAGTTGTTGCTCCATTTAATTGGACCAATACCTATTTGACTTCAGTGATGATGGGAGATTAGATTGTACTCCATTGTATACATATATCTTCAGATTGATTTTGAGACTGGTTTTACTGGGCCGTGTTCATGACTATGATAGCCTCTGGCATGTAGCCACCTTTGTATTTCCTATTCATGGTCATGGACTATTGTTTGGTATATTTTCACATGGATCTGTAGTGTAATTCAAAATGGCAATTGTGTGTGCAAAGTCAGTACAGATTGTAATATTCTCATGAGAAATTTGTTCTTCCAAATGGGTCCCCATTACTCCACTTCTGGGTATTATAATGTATTTCATCCATCGTAGATACTCCTTTGACTTCACACATTAGGGGGAATCTTTTATAGCAAGATTTTCTTCATCCTATGTAAATTTTCTCAGAAGTCCTTGTTTCATTTCCCTATGCACACTTGAAGTCCCTTTTTGCAAATACATGAAATAATTTTTTTTTTTCCATAGATATGCACCCTAAATATTGTACAACATGCATATACACATGTTGCACCACTACAACTCATGTACATAGGGTTTTTTTCTCAAAATTAAAAAATGGTGTCGGGTTTTCATGTCACGTCATGAGATCCATGATCCTTGAACTTCCATATACTGAAACATTCTGACTCGGCCCTTCAGTTCCAATTGAAGAATATAAATGGCCCAAATCTGAGCTATGGAAAAAGAGGAGAATAATTCAACTTTGAGAGAAAAGTCACTCTCAAGAAATTATTCACTTCATATTGAGTCTGCATCCCTTTGTCCTTTTAAGTCTGAACACATTGTTCAACCGCCAAGCTCTTCCCTACTTGATTGAGAACCTCATTGTCTCTATTATATGTTCTTTCCTTTGATGGAGGATTGAAGTGGTGGAGGCCCAGATGAAAAGGACTTAGTTTCTCAGTTCTGAACCATGCCGACATGAAAGTTTGTAATTCATTCACTTATGCTGATTACATTTTAATAGAAATACTCTTTTCTCATCCAATTAATATCTTGCAAATATTTGGATTGGTATTCCATGGGCGTATTTGTTATGAATGTTGATGGATTATGATATTGAATGTGCTAAAATTATATATTATTACCATATCCTTGCGTTTCTTGGTTTTTGAGGACAAGTTGTCGATGTATTTCTTTGAGTCAAGTGCTCAATGGTGGACTTCATCGAACGTCTTGACGAGATAGGCCCTTTATCTTGTCTTGCTAGAATATTTGTTTATATAGCATACCTGATATTCAAGTTGATTTATGGAGTAATTTCCATCTATTTTGGTTTAACCCTAGTCATAGAGAGATTTTCCTCATAACATGGGCATAACTTTATGCAAGCCTGGCCAGCTTTTGTCAGTTGTACCTAGTGTAAAGAACAAATTTCGAGAGCCAAGTTGGTTTATCATGTTAGTAATATCACTATGACACATATTCCAATATGCCTTTGTCCCTTGAATATTTCCACCATATCGCATCATCCTTTCAACCAATTTAGTGTTAGGGAACTCATTCATTTTTTTACGGAAATCCTCTACTATTGTAGGTATCCCATCTTCTATATTTTTTTCATGAACACAACTATTTTACCTTGGATTCGATGCCTCATTATCATATTCAAAAAATAATAATGAAATCCTATATGTTTACCAAATATTTGATCATGATACCTAAGTTAGTGTAATTCATATTCATGTAATTGAACTATGACAAGACACAGTTGCAACCAATCAACATTTCCTCTTGGGAACAATGCTGGAAAATCCATGTCAAACAATCCTTTTGGTTATATTCATTAATTGGTGACAAGCCAATTTCTGGCCATTCCCTCTGAAGATCAAATAAATAATTATCATTTTGAACAAAATTTGAGATTTCTTCCAATTCTTGTCGTGCATTTGGTAATTTCATTGTAAAGGTGGAAGGATGAGATTCCAATGGATCTTGTTCAATTTGTTTAATTTCTACATTGTTTTCTCTTGATTCATCTATGTCTGATTTGATATAGTGTAGTATATCAGAGATATATGTTGCTTCATATGGAAGATATATGACTGATTCCATATCTATTTCAACATATTTATAATATTTTTCCATTTCAATTTTGTAATGCAATGCATTCATTACACGTGATCTACTAACAATGCAGTCATAGTGTTTTGATTGAGTTACTTTTCTCCCTACAATAAAATGTCAATATATTCAATCCAATGGGGAAGCCTTTTAATGATAGAATTAACATCATGCGGGAAGATGATTGTGTAATCGCTATATTTATATTGGCCACTATGTGCATGTGCCACTTGTAATATTGGATTTAGTCATGCTATTTACATTTCCTCAACTTGTGTTAAAACTGACAAAACCTTGGGTTGTTCACGAGGATCCATTTTGTTCCATTGAGAAAATTTATCAGATCCTTGTTCATTTTTGCATCTATGACAAATAGGTCCTTCAGCTCCTTTATAGACATTCATACCGGGGTACCATTCTTGGTAAATATTACACATTTTCACAATTGATAAATTATCTATTTCTTTACGATTTTTTTTATGGAAAGGTTTTAATCTCTTAAATATTGTACTTATATCGTTTGACTCTTCCATATTGAATGAAAGTCTTTAAATACATATATGTTGAGTTGATGATGAAGTATTGTGAGATGAGACACATGATATTTTTCCATTTTTATCTTCAAAATGCATTTCCATATTTTGGTTGCATTGAATCTCATTTTCTGAAAACATGCGTTCTGGAAATTCACTATGATTGTTCTTATCAACATCACCATTGAATTAGTTCAAATACATTGTCTATATTGTTTAATTTTGAGATATTGAAACATTTTTAAGATTTCTTGGTAACAAAATGTTGGGGAAAGAATTATTTTGAATTCTTGATGGTAGATGCACCCATGTAGTACTATCATGAATGTAAAATATATTTTTCTTGGAAATAAAATAAATTATACATCACAGGGAAAAAAATCAATTATAGAAAAAAAACATCAATTGAATTTATTTGTGAAAAAATTTGATCGTAACCTTTTGTTAGACAGTTGGTTTCGACAGTTGGTTGTCATTGATATCAACCCTTGGAGAATGATCTTAGATATTGATTTCAACCCTTGGAGGGGTACGTAGATGTTGGATGGTTTATTGACATTTGTATGATCGATATTGATGGTGAGTTAGTTGGGTACATTTGATGTAGTATACATGTAGCTTGGGAGGTGTCAATAGTACATGTATAGATGTACATGTGGTTGATGTACATAGTTGATGTGCATGGTTAGCACACAGTAAGGTACATGGTATGGTACAGGTGTTGATAATATAGGTTTGGTGCATGGTTGATGCACTTTGTATCGTGCATGGTTAATATAGTTTGGCACAGTTGATGTGCATGGTTTATGTATGGTTTGGTACAATTGAGGTGCATGGTTGATGTACGATTTGGTACAGTTGAGGTGCATGGTTGATGTACAGTTTGGTATAGATTGTGGTGCATGGTTGATGCACTATTTGGTATAGGTGTTGGTGCATGGTTGATGCACTTGTTGTGGTACACAATTGATGATACAGGTTTATATTTTGGTACATTATTGGTAGAGGCATGTGTTGGTGATGTTGGACATCTATTTGAGAAGTGTCTTTGGTGTATGATCCATGTGAGAGGATCTGGTTTAGTATCGGTGACAGTGACAGGTTGGACATGTTGATCAATGATAGTTTGGATACATTGACAGGTTGGATACAGTGACATGGTACAGGTTGATGTGACAGTGGCAGTGACAGTGATAGTGGAAGTGACAATGGTAGTGATTTTGGTAGTGAAAGTTGGCCTACACTTATATTTGAGGGAAAAAATATGGGGTAAGGAAAGGGTGTTGTAGCCTCCTTCTGGTTGGATCCAGAGAATCAAGGAATTGGAGCTTCCTTCAGGTTGGATCCTGAGAACTAGGTGGTTGTATACACCTTCTAGTTGGAGTCAAAGAATGCAAGAGGTTGTATCCTCCTTCCGGTTGGAGCCATATAATTCAGGGAGTTTTAGCTTCCTTCAAGTTGGAGCCTGTAAATAGGGGGCTATAGCTTCCTTCTAGTTACAACTTCATAATTGGTAAGTTGGTGCTTCTTATGAATGAATTCTTGATATATATATAAGAAAACATTATGTTTTTTTCTCCCATTTGGGTTTCCATGTAAATATTGGTGTATTGTGTTCTTAATATGATGTTGATGTGATGTTTCTTATGATTACATGCTTATGTTATATATATTGAATGCAATCATAGACGATACATTGATGATAAACTGTTGAGCATTGTTGGTAAAGTGAAAGAATATATATTGTGGTTAAAAGTGGTAAAAGTGCTCATACTGATTCACCCCCCCTCTCAGTATTCCAAAAATTGGTATGAGAGAAGGTTCCTTCAGGAAATAGTTTAAACACTGGAAGGTAGATCATGGAGTGGAATATGAATGGAGTAATGGTGTTCAATGGTCAGAGTGGTCTGAAGTATGATATGTGGAGCAAAAGACTGAAAACATTTTTACAAGCACATGGGTATGATGTTTGGCACTCAGTTGTTACAGGATATAATGCTACAAAGAAATCAATGATTGCAACCAAGAAGGAATTGAAAAGGAACAATAAAATAACATTAGATTCTTTCTTGGAAGGATTACCTAATCCAATAAAGGACAAAGTGGGATAGTGTTCTTCAGCTAAAGAACTTTGAGATAAGCTACATAATATCTATTCTTCTCCCATCATGGAATCAAATATTTCTAAGGAAGATGCAGGTACATAAAAAGAAGAAATATGTTCATCATGTCAGACAGATTCAGAAGTGGAAGAGTGTGAAGAGGCAGAATTTGATTACATAGAAGAATTGCTCAGTGCAATAGAATGTATACAAAATGAAAAAAGGAAAAATAAGTCACTCCAAGATGAAATAAAGGAAAAATAATAATATCAGAACACCAAATCCAAATAAGTCAAGAAGATGATCATGATGCTAAAACTTCATCTAGAAGACGCTAGAAGGATTGAAGAAACTCTCAAATATTAAAAGAGGTGTTTGGAAGCTAAAATAGTAGCAAAAAAGGAATAAGTATAAAAGAGAGAGAAGATATTGACATATAATATCAAGGAAAGAAATGAGGATTTAAATAATCTTAAAGAATAATTCCGTCAACAAGAAAGAAAACTTGAAGAAGAGATAATCACCTTAAAGATCCAACTTGAAGAATCAAAGAGAACGAAAGAAGTCATGAAGTCTAAGAGAATAAAGAAAGAAGAAGAGGTTAAGAAGCTTGAAGAAGAAGTTGTCACTCTAAGAGTCAAATTATTCAAGCTCAACATTAATATTGAAGAGAGAGAAACACCCACATCATTCATAGAGAATGTTAAAGAGAATCCCTCTAGGTTGCTAGAAAAGAAGAATAAAGAAAATAGTAAGATTTATGCAGAAGTACTCAAAAGAAGGAATCATGGTCAACAAGAATCAAAGAAGAATGAGTATAATAGAGATACATACTCAATGAGACCTACCACATTTAGGAAACAAAGAAGCTTCAACCATAATGAAGGAATCCACAAAAGAGAAGATCATGATGAAGGAAGGAATTCAGAAGGACTAGACCGCAAAGAAGATAATTCACTCCCAGGTATGTAAATTTATTTTATGGTCATTTTTTTATTCTACTAACTTTGTACATAAATTTGCATATTGGAGGGCTTATGGAAGAAATATTCAAGCAATAAATGCCTATGTGGCCCTGTTATCCTCATTTTTGGTTATCAAGATGATGACATGATAATGACATGGTGATAGAAGATCTAGCTCTTCTTTAAGATCATTTTCATGAAGAAAGTTACACTTGTCAGTTTCTCAAAATCACTCTTTTGGAGACAGTACGCAGGCTGCATATATATTGTCATGCGGAAATGACTTGTTTCCGCAGGCTGCATTCAGTCAAACTGCGGGCCTTCTGCACTGTATCAACGGTCAGGGTGCAGAAATGATTCTTAATGGAGAAAACGAATAAGTTCTCGATCCTTCTAGAAGGAATCTTCTAGAAGGATGAGTTGGAGTTCGAATGGTTGGCAAATTCATGAATCTCCAGATATCTTGGGATTACATTCTATC